>VZRN01004860.1:1055802-1203939 GCA_013397935.1 Dasyornis broadbenti | reverse complement strand
CATAAAACACAGAACAAGAATGGATCAAACTTACTTGGATACAAAAAAGTTTTTTGTTCCTTTTACACTTCCCAGCATAAACTAGGCAGCAAATAGCATAACTGGGTTGGAAAATTATCAGCTCACTGGAGACTAATTTCGTGGCACAAGCACCTGAAATCCCATACCACACATTTGAATTATTTTAACAATTTAGAGTCTGCTTCTGGATTCCAATCCCATACCTACACAGTGTGACATTTTTTCAGGTGATCAGGCACAAACAGCATTTTGTCCAGGAATTAGTGAAAGAAGTCTCTTGACTTCACCAAGAGAATAATTTGCCTTTATAGGACCACCAGAGCCTAAGTTAGGCATCAGAATTACCAGCTCTTACCTTCTGTAAACCTATAGACCTTCAGTGGTATCTTCAGCTTGCTTCTACGTGTGCACGCTGGGTTTTAAACCTACCAGCCAGGCTGGTAGAAGTCAGCAGAATGACTTGTCCTACAAGATACAAAAAGGAAAGAAAAAAATTTATTTTGCCAGCGTGATAGATGACTGCAATTTCCTGCTGGATTACAAATAAAACAAATCAAAGTTCATTTTAGTTCCATTTTATTGCCTGCAACACAGCAACACACAGAATCATAAACTCAGTGCCTGTCATATTCTACAGGCATCTGCTATAGGCAGTGAACCTGAGATTAAACACCACACCTATTAAATGAGCACGTAAGTACTGGAACACTGAGTTAACCACAGATAAGTATCATAAGTCATCATAAGATATATGCTGATAGTTTTCACTCTGTGTTTTGTTCTTTCATAAAGGCACGGCCTAGTGTTGACATGTTGCTACCAAATAAAAACCCACCACCTAATTCATACTACTGATTCATCTGTAGTATGAATTCGTCTTAGACAGAGAGGTGAAAAGAGCAAGTTTCTGCATGCATGCTTTTCTGCCCAAGACAATTTCTTGCTAGTAGCTTTACTATAAACAGTACCAATTTTCTCCTATTTCTCTTCTCCCATTAATAGAAAAAAAAAAGAAAGAAAAAACAAGCAAGTTTAGATGGAAACAATCCTCTAATTGTGTCTTGAATGAGTAATTTATGCACTGTACACATAAGTAGGAGACACATAGCATTTGTGATGGTTACAGTGGATTTTCCTCCTGTCCCACTACCTGCAGATTGCTAGCACTAAGGTTACGTTGACCTCCATGTCAAAACACACAGGAATAGTGACAGCAGCAGTTACTTTCTAAAAAGTGTTTGTACGGCTTCCACGACAGGCAAGAATTTACAAACAAAAGGATGCAACTGACATTATTTGCCTGCCTGAAAATCACGGGCATTTAACCAAATTACAGGTAATATTCAACAGCTGGGACACAAGGCTATGAGTTATATCTGCACAGTCTTTCTCTGCAGCTCAGGAGTAGCGACACAAGTACAAGACACTCCTTCTCATCAGAGACAACACACAATTTGGAATCCGCAGTTTTGGAGACAATACACAATGACTGCACTTTAAGGAACAAAAAACCTCATGATACAAGTACATATGTGTTGGTCAATTGTAAACTGCTGCAAAGCCCTCAGTGGTCAGAGGGTTTGCTGACAGCAACTCCTTCCTCACTCTGCTCTCCCCATGGCTCTGCAGGTCAGTGGAGGACATTTTAGGACAGTCTAGATGGACCGAAAGGCTGCATGTAGATCAATCAGCCGACAACCACTGCAGGGCCTCGCCATGGGAAAACCAGAGCAGGGTGCAGCTCTCCTCCACCCTGCAGCCCAAGAGACACTTCCAACCAAAATTACAACATGGATCCAGCATACGAGGACACTTGCCCACGCTGTGACACCTACATGAGAGGAGTCTCAAGCCAACTCTTTTCAAACACAGCGCCAGAGGGAACTCAGGGCAATGAGCACCAGGCTGTGTCCACCTCCACAGAGAAAGTTCTGCCTGTGGCACAGCCACCCCTTTTCCCACACGCTGAACCAAAGCAGGCTTTCTTGACGGAAAAGACTTCATTTAGGCTTTGGAGAGCTGGGAGCGATGTTAAAACACCTGCAGGGCAACACCGCGGACAGCTCCTGGTGATCACCCTTGGCATCGCAGCTCTCCAGAGGCGGACCCTGGGACACGGAGAATTACACGGCTCAGCTGCTGGCCGGCTCCTGGCCCCTGTACCTCCGCAGGAGCGGGGAGGGGCAGGGAGGAGCCTGACACTGTCTCAGCAAACTGAGGCATATGAAGCCAAAGGTCTGACCCTCCCTGGAGCGAAGGGTTCCTCCTCCGCCCTCGCCTCTGGCTTAGCCCAACGGGAGACGTCCCAACTCCGCATGGCCGCCGTGCTCTCGGAGCTCCCATGCACAACAAGCACTCCCGGCGCACCGCCGCGGCTCCAGCTGGCAAGAAGCAGAGATGTTTAGGGAATGTCACGAAATAGGGAAGAAAAAAAAAAGACAAAACACAACAAAAGCAACGCCATGCCGCTCTATTTCTTTTTAAAAACTCAAAGTAAGAAGAACCCCGAAAACAAAGGCACAGGCTTTCCGTAGAAAGCCTTCAGGACAACACAGCAGCAGCAGCAGCAACAACGCGGCCGCCGCACTCACCCCGCCGGCCGCCGCGCTCCCCGGAAGCGCAGCCCTTCCTGGGATGTAGCCAGAGGCTGAGGCGCTTCACCGTTGGCCGCCGGGAACGGGGAGGTGCAGCAACCCCTCCCGGAAAATGGCGGTTCGTGCGCGCCTCAGTGAGTCTTGGTAGCTGAGTCTCCTCTTCTCTCCGTTTGCAGCTCTGCCTCCCTCTCGTGGCAGAGCTGACAGGAAACACCGCTGTTCCGTGCGGGGTTAGTAATTATTATTACTTATTTTTGAAGCTAGGATTGCTTTGAACAAAACTGTTGCTGTAGCCAGATACTGCACAGGCTTAACCCTGCCTCGCATTCGTGAGGGTCTGGGTGAGCCAAATAGCCCTTAGAGAGGTGTATTTTGTTTTGTTTTATTTTATTTTATTGGAAGGAATCTGTAGAGCAACATGAGGCTTATTGAGAGCTGATGAAGGGCTGGGATGTGGAAGGAAAGCAAGGAGACAGCCACAGGGTTGGGAGAGTCTGCCTCTAGCAGTAACACAAGGGCTAAAAACCTGGAGCTGGGTCTAATTGCTGCAGTCTGAGAATACATGCTAGGTCCATATTAGGATAAGGGGCCCTCATGATTAGCGTGAGGAGAAGGACTGTGGCAAAATATGTTTGTGCCCAGTGCCATGAGTGAGAGATAGAAATGCCATAGCTTATAGTGATAAGGTCCGAGCTACCCATGATGGCTTGATTCGAATGACAGCCAGGATTGCTCTGTGGATACAAAGCATCACATACTCCCCGCGGCACTGCCATGATCATCCCATCAGGGTAGGAAGGAGTCACTTGGAGGGGCTGTGCCTCAGGCACTAGGGTGTGTGGCCTAATGAAGAAAGGGTTCAAGTCCTGCTCCCCTGGCTGCAGAGAGCTTCAAAGTTGGGTTTTGCCTCTGTGCTAGAAAGCAGGCATCTCCTGCTCTGCAGGGCAAGGACTCACTGACTATGGTGAGCAAAGTCTGCCAAAGAAGAGGATGGTTTGTGATTTGTTGTGTCTGATGAAGAAGATAAAAGGGTGGTCAGCTTTGAAAGTCATTGTTGGGACTCTTGATCTCATCATCAAGACACTTGTGGCAGCTGCTGCCTCGGTACCTTCTTCATTGACCTCCACAAAAGCTTTGTGAATAACTTTTGAGATGAAAAGATCCTTCTTCACTGACATCCCTGTGAAATCAGCCTGACTTGGGTCAAAAGCATTTCGTATCCCCATGCTGCTCAAAGGGGATTTAAGGTCATAATTCTCTTCCAGCTTCAACTTGGGCAGGTACAGGTCCACTTCAGCTTTCATCATATTGTCTGATTTGATCCATTCAGCCAATTTCTCATAAGTCAGCTCTCTTTCCACCTGCAATGAATTGAAGAAGAAAACAGTTGGAATGAAAAGGACAGAGGCAAGACATGCACAGACCAGTGTCTTACTGCTTATCAAGAACATGTAAAACAAGACCCAGCTACCAGCAGTGACTACAGATGAAATGTGCATCATATTTACTGGCCATGATCCTGCAAAGTGCTGAGTGACTTACACTCCTATTTATTATCTTAAAAGTGAAGAGGTGCAGGCCTGAACCCTCAGAGTACTTTATTATTCTTTCTCTGGTGTGAAGAACATTAGGTTTTTTGCAATGTATGATTTACAACAATAATAATATGTGCTTGATGTGTGTATATATGGATAAATTTTCTCTTAGTAGTGATAAATAAATGGAAAGCATGGGAGCTGAGGTACAAATAAAAATATTTGCTCTGCTCTGTTTAGAATCTACAAGTGATCCTGGCATGGTCATGAGTGGTGTTGGCACTGTCTGGGTCAGGGTAGTCAACACTTAGTTTGAGAAACCTCATCACAAACTATCATGGAAAAAATCCAGACTGCAAACGACATAAAAATGAATTGATAGAGGCCTCAGGAGAAGATAGCTCTAGGGCATGGTGATTAATTTGTGATCCTTGCTTTCCCTATGCTATACTGGCAATAGGAAGGAGGACACAAAATAGTCTAAGACAGTTGTGTGGATATAGGTTTTAGATGTACTATGTTTGCAATGTTGTCACATGCCCTGAATCCTAAGCTGAAAAATGATGGTGCTAGAGTTTCTGAAACAAAGTATGGGTACATCACAGCTATTCCACCATGATTTTGGAGCTTGTTCTTCCTCACTCTTTTCATCTATTTCTGTTACTGTTTACTGATAGTGTATGTGATGCAACAGTAGGTTAGCTTTACCAGCTCCAGGCCAGTAGTGTTGTCACTGATGTCATCTGGTAGGAGAATGAACATGCTGAGTTCATTTTCCACATATGGCAGCTCAATGATTCTGAATTTCATGGTTGTTTCATGGAGTATGAAAAAATTTTCTTTCAGAAACATCATCTGTACTGGTTTAGTCTTGGTCTGTGAAAAAAATTCAGACATAAAAAATTACCTTATACATTGAAAGGATGATAAAATTTACTTGCTTCATTGAACTGAAAACAAGTACGAGACTCAGCAGAATTTGGATACCCAGGACCCTTTCCTTTAGACATTATCACATCCACCCCCTTTTCAAAGTCTTTGGGATCTTTATAAAAAAATCAGCATGAACACACAAGCTAAATACCTACTAACTGAATTCCATATAATATATTTCTGAATTTAAAATAGAGGAGTTAGCTTTGATAATCAAGTAACTCTCTTTGCAGGCCATGCTATTCACCCTGTGAATTAAACCCTCTCTGGCACCAGTGTATTGGTTTTGCATGGTAAGGTTTTGGTAGTGGGGAAGCTGCAGGGGTGACTTCTGTGAGCAGACATCAGAAGCTGCCTCTGTATCAGGCAGAGCTGGTTCCAGCTGGCTCTGAGGCAGACCAGCTGCTGTCCAAATCTGAGCCAGTCAGTGACATTGGTAGTGCCTCTGTGAATACGTATTTAAGAAACGGTAAAAGCTGCTGCACAAAAGCAGCTGGGAGAGCCAAGTGGGATGATGTGGGAGAAGCAGCCCTGCAGACACCAAGGCCAGTGAGGAAGGAGGGGGAGAAGGCACTCCAGGAACTGGAGCTGAGATGCCCCTGTAGCCCATGGTAAAGACAATGGTGGTTCAAATATCCACCGATGGAGGACACCATGCTGGAGCAGGCAGATGTGCCCTGAAGGAAGCTGCAATCCGTGGAAGGCCCATGCTAGAGCAGGCTCCTGGGAGCAGCTGTGATGCTGTGGAGAGCAGCCCACTCAGCAGGTTTTCTGGCATTGCCTGTAACCCTGCAGCTGACTCACACTGGAGTAGCCCATTCCTAGGAGTACACCCAAGGGAAAGGACCCACACTGGAGCAGTTCTTGAAAAACTACAGACAATGGCAAGGACCCCCATTGGATGTGAAGGATTGTATCTCATCGGTAGGACCCCACACTTGAGCAGGGGAAAAGTGAGAGGAGAAGGGAGAGGTAGAGACAACATGTGATAAGCTGACTATAACCCCCATTCCCTGTCCCCCTGCATGGCTTTGGGGCACAGGTAGAAGAGTCAGGAGTGAAGTTGAGCCTGGGAGAAAGGGAGGGGTGGGGGGAAGGAACTTTATATTTGGGGTTATTTCTCACTCACCTACTCTGATTAATTTGCAATAATTTAAATTATTTTCTCGAAGTTGAGCCTGTTTTGCTCATGATGGCAGTTGGTAAATGATTTCTGTCCTTTTCCTGACCCATGACTTTTTCATTTTATTTTTCTCACCCTGTCCTGTTGAGAAGGGGGAATGACAGGGAGTCTTGGTGGGCACTTGTTGGCCAGCCAAAGTCACCCACCACAAACAACTGCCGTGACAGATCCGAAAACTACACATGTAGCATAGTAGGTTTCGGGTATGTAGTCACATCAATTGCTTCACATTGCCTGGCATACAAAAGGTATTTGCACCGTTAATCTATGTCAAACAAAATGCGTGCTTCCACTGATAAATAATTTTGCTTGCTTTTGACACAGTCCAAAAATATGCATGCAGTCAGCTACTGGGCATTGTCAGTGCATGGTGGTTTAAATACTGTTAGCTCAATGAATAGATCATCTGAATAGATCATCCTCACACACTCAGCTAAAATGACAAACCCCGTGAAAATTCTCTGGGAGGTTTGATGCAACACACAGGGTGCGTGTGGGAAGAACAGCTGGATCAGTTCCCATGAAGTCAGGGTCCCAAGAGCAGAAGAGAGTTCTAGGTGTGTAAACATTGCTCTCAAAAACAACCTGGTCTCATTTGAAAATAGCACTTAGAGAAATTTCTTCTTGTCTTTAAGCTTCTTTACCTGCTTAGCTTACTTTTTTTTTAACTGTTTTGATATTGAGAAGCTGTTAATTAAAAATTCCATTTTCATGGATATGTGTAATTAAGGCAAATCTGACTTGTTTTCACAGTTATTATTCTGAGTTTATACCACTTTCTCAGCTCTAACCAGTGTTGCAGTGGCATATGAAATTCAGGTGAAATATTTACTCTTCAGTAATAGACATATTGACATATGACAACAGGCATATAGACAAGGAATTTACCTTACTTAGTCTGAAGGGCATCTCAAAAGTATTTTTCTCCAGAAATTTCTTTTCCCACTTTCCTTTGAAATAAATGGCATTTACTAAGACCAACACAGTGTGAGAGCTGAGAGATCCTGCAGGCAGCAGACTCTGTATTTTCCCTTCAAAATCAGACAAAGAGACTGTTATTCCAATGTGACTGTGTATCTTGCCAATTTTAATTGTTCCTTGTCTGTGCCTACCTCTCTTTCAAAAATGTTTGCATTTGGGAGGTCTTTTTGTTGTACATTTTTAAGGTGTACATATGGTAAAAATGGCTTTTGAAGTATCTCTGTATCCTTTGTCCAGAGAAGCTGTGGATGCCCCATCCCTGGAAGTGTTCAAGGCCAGGTTGGGTGGGGCTTTGGGCAACCTGGTCTAGTGGAAGGTGTCCCTGTCCATAGCAAGGGGATTGGAAGGAGATGATCTTTGAGGTACCTTCCAGCCTAAACCATTGTATAAATTCAATGATTTTTTTAAAAACTATTTTTATTGGAGTTTTGGTAGTAAATGGCATTGGAAAGTGGGTAAAGCAGAATAGCTTGGATGTTCTGTGAAGTTGGTTGCAAGCAGCTGAAGAATGCAGAAGTAAAACCCTCACTAATGATTGTGGAGCCACACAGTATCTACTGATCATCCCTCTGAACAGCAATGATTCAGAGGAGGCTACAGCATAAAGAATTGAGCACAGGACCTTGTAAGGAGCAGCAGTTAGTTTGGAGAGAGGCATTCTTCAGACTATTTAGCTGTACTTTGCTCATCACCTCCATCCCCTGAGTTTTATGGATCCTTGGTCACAAGAGCAATAATGTGGAAATAGAAAATATTTGAAAGTGAGACGAGGAAAAAGCCATCACTGAGTGATACTTACTCTCAGTTTTATTTTCTACCCATGAATTGATCTGTGCTCTGACTTGTTCTGCAGATGTCTTAAAGCTTACAGCCTGTGGCTTTGCATTGTAATAGCTTGTAATGAGCTGTAAGAACTTCTGAAAGACAGGATTGGAGAATATATGCTTATTTAGGTAAATATGAGTTATAAAAATGTTAGTAATAATCACTTTAACCGATTATATAACCAACTAATACATAATTCAAGAAAAGAAAATTTGTTTTATATTCAATAACCTTTATAATAAGGTGTGATACTTTCTATTCTAAATATTAAGAACTGATCAAACTTCAGTCTCAAGGAAACTCATACTTCAGATTTTTGTGTTTGTAATCAAAGGTGGAAATACATAATTTTGAATTATCTATGACACTTTCACATTTTTTTAATTTCTCAAAATAACATTTTTATACAGTTTAAATACTTTTTTTTCCTGCTTTATGATGTAGTGTTCAATACAAGACGGAAAAATAGTCTCATGTAAAATTGAACAAAGGCTTTTAGTTTGCTTCAGAGATGAGGAAGCTGCCAAAAACTTGTGAGGACAATAAAAGGAATGTTCTGGTAGAATAAAGTCATGACGGAAAAGCAAGCAATGAATGTTAACATTGCTGTCTGCTGTGAAATCATTCATGGAGGTTCCCAGCAGGAAATTCCCTCAATTCTCTGTAAAGCAAATGTAAATGAGATTATGGAGAAAATAAGCAACACACATTCAGAAGGACAAATTGCTAATTACTCAGGAAACCAAACTCCAAAATCAAAGAACAGTAATCTCATTTAAAACAACCATCCAAGGAACTGGAAGATGATTAATACAACATCAGTTTTAAAAAGATTTCAAAGATAGACATAATTGCAAACTCATGAGTCAGTGTGGGGCAAATGAATAGAATAGGTGTAGTGGGTGTATGAATTAACGTGATTTATTGGAGGAGTGTCAACAGCATTTTGTAATAGGAAATCTGAAATCACAAATCTGTTAGAGTTTTCTGAAGGTGTTAGGAAGCATATGGGTTACAAGGTGAAATCATTACAGTCTTTTTGGATTACCAAAAGGCATTTTGTAGGACTTCTCACCAAAGGCTGAGCATCCATGGGACTACAGAGATAGGTCTCAGTTGTTTAAAAGACTGGAAACCAAGAGTAGGAGGAAATAATGTTCACGATGAAGGGTTATTACTACTGGAGCACCTCAGGGAGATATGTGTTGGGGTCTGTGCTACAATATTTTTTCTATAAAACCAAAGTCTAAATGTTTACATTAAAATATATATATATTAACATATTTATAGGTGATCTAGTAAAGTGTAAGATATAGAAAGTGTTTGTTAGTGTTTAGGAATGAGGTATTGAAGCTGTAGTGGACAGGTGCATCAAAAAAGTCTGCCTAATCATGACCAACAATGCAAATTAAAATTTAAGAACTATGAAGACAGGAGCAGGCAATAAAAGAGAAGCTTCTGTAATGGCACTGTATAACACTATGGTGTGCCCTCTGTCTGAGTTTTTAATGCAGCTCTGGCTTCCCCAGTCTCAGAACTGCCACAGCATAAAAGATACAAACACGGGGAATGAGGGTGACCAGAGATGTGGAGAAGTGTCCTTTAGAACAATAATGAACCAACAGTGATGCCAACAGGCAGCAAGCTGTAAAGGCACTATACACTATACCTCCAGGGTATAGCTCAGCAGTGGAAATCCTGGTACTGAGGGTTGAAGTCGATTCAAAAGACAAGTCTGCAAAGTCCTGAAACAACAGCTCATCAGGGTCTATTGAGTAGACATGCCTTCTGGTCCGGAAGTCTCTGAGCTGCAGATCATTTGGTGGCCACAGCAGATTCTGGAGAAGAATCACTACGCAGTGTGCCTTTTTCTCATGCGCTTCCCAAACTGTTGCCCACTGCTGGAAATGGATAGACTTCTTGTCTGTGCAAGGCTAGCCCCAAACGGCTGTCCTTGTGTTCTCACTCAAACCCCAGTGCTATCATTTGGAATTTTTGTATCATCTCTATTGATAATCACTCTTAATGCCAACATATTCTAAATAAAGATGTTCAACTCACAGGCAGTAATGGGTAGGTCTTTTCCTCATACAGTCGGTTGGCACTCTTCAGCAAGTAAGTGCTTCTGCGTTTGTTGATGGCAGACAGGAGCTTTTTGAAGCCAGAGTGGATGTTTTCTGCTCCCTCGTGCTCAGGATCCTTGGAAAGAGACACCAATTAGTATGGAATAATTTTTTTCTGTTGCACATACTGTGTTTATTTAAATTGTTCAGGTTGCTTTAATTAAAAAGGAGTTTCAGGGACTGTAACTATTTTTTGAGTTTGTAGCATGTTTGCAGCTCTGTGTATAACTAGATGAATGGTTTTCTGCCTGAAGGGCAATGATTTGTTTCGGCAGTGCTGCGTAGGCATTTGAAGACCTCAGGTGATGGTGCTCCCAGGAAGCTGAATCTCCTCATTTTTATCAAGATCAGGCCTGGTTTTCAGTTTCACAAGACCTTTCATTTACCAAGGACCTCAATGCAGCCTAGCAGCTTTTGAGGTGTTCTGTTCTCACAGACGCTGATGTCAAGACAACTATTCAAATTTTCTGTGTTTCACATGTGATTTTCTGTTGTTGTTTGGGTTTTGGAGGGAGCTTGTTCTGGATGTCAGTGTTGATGGTTTTAGGGAGGATGAGCTTGCTTGCCAGCTGTTGCCAGCTGTTGCCAGCTGTTGCCAGCTGTTACTTTTCAAATGAAGGAATGAGCTGCTACCTGCCAGCTCCTCCCCACCAGCTGCCTGGATGCAGTGTCCTCCCTCGTATCATGTAACTGTGGCCTGCACATGAGATACCGAGAATCTCTGCCACTGACTCAGGGTGACTTGTCTGTCATTAGGTTGGTGAGGTGGCATTCTTTGCTATGATCTTTTTGCACTCATTCTGAGGTGTGGGCTGCTAGGAAGGATGCCTAGGAAAGAATTTGGTAGCCGGAGGACACAGGATAGCAGAGGCTGAGTTTTTCAATGGGATGGGAACAGAACGAAGAGGTGATAGAGGCAAATACTTGAAGGACAAGATTAAATAGACTTTGCTACAACTTATGAAGTCAGGGAGTTGCTAAAATAAATGTGAGTGCAGTGATTCATCTTAAAGAACCATCTCACGTCATCAAGGGAGAGAATAATATAATCCCCTTCCCCTTTTTATTTGCATTTAGTCTATTTAATTTCTTTCAACTGTTTTTTGGTTTCTATGATGAAAAAATCCATGACTTATTTGAGTTTACAAACTTTTCAGTGCTTAAGGAATTTATTTGATGAAAAAGATCTGGGCAGTTTCTCATACTGGCAAGTCTCTGGGGAGCTGATGAGCAAGGGTGAGTCAACATGCACTACCTTCAAGGGGAATTTTGTCTGCCTGATGTGTCTGTGCATAAGGAGATGGAAGGGACTTTGTTGGCTAGGGCTGGAGTCAGGTGTGAATGCAGTCATTGTTTTTCACTACAGGAAAAACCCAACCAGCCTGAAGGTGATAAGAAATGGAATTGTCTAAAGCCTATTAAGACCAATGATTTCTTGGTGTCTCCACAGCCCAGCTAATACCAAGTGAGACAATATTAAGGTCAATCAAAATGCTGTTAATATCTCAGTTCTGCTTTTGAAAGACTGAATTAATGAGTTTTACAGTACTATTACCTGCTTGTTAACTTTTTCTCTTTATAGTTCTTACTGAACTGAGACAGTAGATAATAGACTGAAAACAAGCAGGTATTAGAAGCCTAAAGCAGTAGTTGCATTGGTCTAACCCATTCTCAGAGATTTTTATCTCAGACTTTTTTGTTGTAATAAATACCATCTTTCTTTTCTTTGGTCTCACTGGAGAAGGCCTTGTTGTCTCAGATGAATCTTCTCTTGCTGTCTGGTTAAAATGAAGAACCTGTGAAGATGATAAATGTTCACAAAGACAGCTTGTTTGTTGGAGACAAATATACCCAAGGGTTGTAAGCATGTTGGTTTTCTATGGTCATTCACCAGCTATGTCTAATGATAATCTGTTGAAGTTATTGAGCGCAAGACTGTACTATTGATTAACTCTCGGTAACTGTATCATTACTATATAGACTTTAGCCACATGGACCGCTTAATAATAGAAAAATATTGTGACTGGAACAGGCTCCCCAGGGAAGTGGCCACAGCACCAAGCCTGACAGAGTTCAAGAAGTGTTTGGACAATGCTCTCAGGCACAGGGTGTGACTCTTGCGGTGCCCTGCGCAGAGCCAGGAGTTGGACTCAATGATCCTCATGGGTCTCTTCCAGCTCAGAATATTCTATGATTCTATGATATTTTCGATACTCACATAGCTCCGTTATTCATGGGAGAATTACCATTTGTATGGACTAATTATGTCACGAACAAAGATTTGTGCTGCTCCTGTGCAGCCAAACATTTGTTCAGGAGAGCTTGCTAACTTACATGTGCAGTGTGAAAAAGCAGATAATACTGCTGCCAGAACCAGCTGAGGTCTAGAAGCAGTGATATTATCTCCAGATTTCCTTTCTCTAGCATATCTTAGCTCCATATTAATTTTTTTAATAAAGTTGTCTCTTCATTGCTATTTGAGTGCTATATTCGCTTACTTATTCTGTTCAAAGGGCAGTTAAAATGGAACATAGCAAGACCAGCAGTAGCCTCTAATGTCAATAAATTAGCAGACTACTTGCAATGCTCTTGGAACGGCAGGTGTAAGCTAAATGTAGGAGTAGTGCAGAGCAGGGAGATCTTGGAAATGAAGTGGAAGAGCAGTGATCTGCAATGCTGACAGCGTGACTGGGGCTCTTTTCTGTAACAACATTATGGCAGGTTGCTGTTCTCCCATGTTGTTCCTTTCTGTTCCATATACATAGAGTAACAATTCAATTTATTGTAGGAACCACCTGGAAGGTGGTACACGGCTTATTTAAGACCTTACCTCAGCCATCTGGGTTGCAGTGTCCTCTTTTGCACCCAGGTGGACCATGGCAAGAGCAGTTGCAATACTCCAAGGAGAAAAGAAAATGTTTTGGCCTTTGGAAGTTTCATTCAGCTTTTTGTAAAGGTCCAGAGTGAAGCTGTTGGTTGACACAGAGAGAGATTCCATCGATGCCCCTGAGACAAACAAGTGTCAGAGAGAGGTGATGACTGCCTCTTCATGTCTTTTAAAAAATACAAAGCTGCTAGTGGGAGATTGCATGTACCTCTCAAATACTCTCTGAGGGTGTCCCTAGGTAAAATGCTGCACAGAGACCAAGTACAGTCAGCTAGGAGGTTTCTTTCTAAAACCTGCATTATTTCTTCCTTCTGAAAAGGGGGTATTCAATAGTAAACTCATGTAAGCACAGTTAGCTAGTGAGAGATAGTAAATGTTGATTACAAAAACCTGAGACGCCAAAGCCGCCTTGATCTTGTCAGGATAAAGGGAACAATGATCAGCCTGAAATCGCTTCCAGGAATCTACCTCAACACGACCACCTGCTTACACAGGGCATGCATGGCATGCACGCTGATGGTATTAATGTTTTCCGAGAAATAATTTGTATAACCATGCTTGTCCAAAAGAATGTGATGCATATTCATGACTTGTACCCTTAATATTGTGTTGTGAGAAGTGCCTGGTGTGTGTGTTTGGAGGAGCGATCCCCACACACCCAGCGTGCTGAATAAAGCAAATACCCGCTTCTTTGACTCTGTCTCAGAAGTGTCCTTTGGCCCGGTTTGGGGCGAATCACTTCCACATCACTTTAAGCATCCTTACTAGTTTTGTTTTTCATCAGTTGGTACAACTTTAGTTAGAAATGTTTTCAGAGTTTAAACTTGTTTCAAAAACTTATTTGCTCTTTGCCTAATTTTCATGGAGTTATTCTTTGATTCTGAGAGAGTGAAACAGAATAATTTCTCACTGTGCAGCTTTGGGATTTTTGTTTAAACTTCTTGTGCTATTATTTTCTGCTGAAAAAAGCATAGTGAATTCATGTGATTCCCTACATATATCCCGAATGCTATTAGAGAGATACAGATTTTTATATGTTCTTGGTGAAAGTAAACCCATATTTGGAAGCTGTAGCTGGATTTGCTAATTTCTGTTTTTCAAGAAAATTCTTGTATCTTACAGACAAGCCCAAATAGTTCCTCTTTTAACCATCAACAAATTTTCTCTGGTTTCCTGCTGGCTTGTCAGAACCTGCATGTTTTCCATCCTTGTTCTACTTATTTCCCTAAGTATGTTTTTACAGGATAAAACCAAAGCAAACAAATAATCACAACCACAGGGTTAACCTGATTTTCCATACGTGGATCCAGAACAACCCTGTGCATCTCATTAGTATTTTTTGGTCTGTCTAATACTTTGGTGAATATTAGGATAAACTCAGAATTTTCCATTGTCTTTAGCAGTGTAATGACTAATAAAACATTTGGTAAAGTCAGTGTAAGATGGCATCAGGTGAAATTTAAGCATTAGATCAACAACAGCAACTAAACATTTACACCTACCTTCACCCATAATTTGAGTGGTTAAATCAAAAACTACAATCCTCAGAGCGAACTGGTATGAAATGTCAGAGATTCGTGGAGCATCTGGAGTCCTGAAGTTCTGTTTTCAAGCATATTAGCTTTGAAGCATTCCCAGGAGTGCTTCAGAGGTGAATGCCCTGCAACCTAGCTCATACCTAAGCGTTTTTAGGATCTTCAATTCAGATATCTTAGTGCTTGGAGGTGCTGATACTCCCAGAGCATATCTAGGGAACAGGTCTGAGCTGAATGTTTTTACTGGATGGATTTCAAACTGATCTCTCCTTCTCCTGTTCCCGGAGGCTATCTGGGGAGCAATCAAGTATTCCTCAGGCTTGAGAGAGAGAACATGTGTGTGTTTCTGTGAAGTTCACTGGTCTATGGCCCGCTTTGGTCATCTGGCAAAGAAAAGGTGTGGATGCCTGATCCAGTAGTTATTTGAAAGTAGTAAATTAGAGGCTTGAACTAATGCACTCAATGCTGAGCATCCAAAACACTGTGCTAGAGATCCATGTTGTCTTACATGTTCAGTTCCAGGATCAGAAGCAGGGTATTCTCTCCTGCAGCTTGTTCTTAGTCCTCTGGCCTAAATCGACCTGTAGCCTGGAGATTAAGGCATCCTTGCTACAGGTCAGGAAACTTTCTGCCCTCCCAGGCTCTGTAGGTTTTCCCAACCCTGGTTTGCATTCTGCCCACTGTGCCTTGGCACAGTGGTTTTTCTAAGGGCTACACTTTGTACTAAAAAATAAGTATTCCCTTCCCTTGTATGACTTTTTGCCAACATTTAACCACTCAGTTCCAAGGAATTTAAAATGAATTTTTAAGACTTCCAAATAAAAGCTAGTTATTTTGATATGAATATTTACATTACCTGAAATCCTGAGAGTGAAAAGAGTTAAGATCTGTCTCCAGTCAGGGTCTGTGGCGGTCTATGGGGCAATGAGTACTTTTGGAAATGTAGAAATATTTGCACCTCCCTTTTCTAATCTACATCCTCTTCTGGTATTAATGTGCATGTTCCTTCATTTATTCCTAATTCTCCTCTCTATCAGCTGCATTCAGAACTTAGAGAGAGACCTCCTCAGTTCAAGGTCACTGATAGTGGGTGTATGTCCTGGAACATGAAGGCCAGTATTCCTGTTCCCCACAGGTGTGCTGCACAACCTTGGAGTTTGGCCCACAAAAAATGTAGGAATTGTAGAAAATAATCCAACCACACTGCGTTTCCAATGGATATGTTGAGGTAATTTTACAGCCTCCTTTTCTTTATACTCTAGCAACTGGGGAAATTAATAGAAACTGATCTCAAAGCTATGGCTAAAAGGGAATATTGAAATTGATTCTTAATCTCATATATCCTGTGGTTAAATTTGAGAAGGGAAGCATCTGAATACTTGTAGACCTCAGGTCACATAAAACCCTTATTTTGTACCAGGATATTTTGCATTTTTACTTTTCTGTTTCAGAAAACAGATCACAAAGGAAGTTCAGAAGATACTTGCCCAGTCATCTAAAATAAGTGATGAAATAAGAGTGAATGCTGGGTTCGTTTGAACTGGTAGATGCTGTTTTGAAAGACTTCTGCTCCTAGCAAAGTCAGTGAAGGTGCTTTAGGTACCTACAGGCCCTACATTTTACTGAGCTTGTTATTCCTCTCTGATGGACTGAGGGAGTTAGAATCATCCACCAAAAACTGCAAAACTGCTTGGAAGCTCTGCTTGTAATGATTTCTCTTACTGAAATTGTTGTTTAAGAGTAGGGAACAAAACCAGGAGAATGTATAAAACTGGATATCAGCAAATTTGTAACATAAAAATGTTACATGTACTCACATTTTTTACTTTAAAACAGTGTAATTCTGATCCTAATCTGTGTAATTTAGATTAAATTGTATTGATAAAATTCATTTATGATCATTATCTATCTTCTCTGCTAAATTTAAGCTTAGTAAGGAATGGCCTCTGCCCATTAGTATGACACATGGAGTAAAGAAATTACTTGCATGCAGTCAACCTATATGGAAAAAGTGTCATATGAAGTCTGTATTTTGAACAAGGATTATATTTTAATGCTTCTTGACACTTAATATCTGACTGCTGCATATGCCATGCAAGGTTTCAAGAGCGATATATGTGCCTCTCTTTCTTCATACCTTTTGTTTTTAAGTGCAGTTTTTGTGCCTTGAATGTCCATCTTATTTTCTGACATCAGAAATGTATTAGGCACTGTTATATTTACTTACGAGCTTAAGTAATATTTCTACTGTGTATCTTAAACTGCTGTTATTTGTTTTTTAGATAAATTAATAAGAGAAGAAAAACCCCCAAGCAGTTAGTGGTACTGCAAGCTACAAAGGTTGGCCAATAATACAGGAAAATGAAGAAAGCATACCCAAATTGTGTAGACACTCTCTGTGGTATGTACCAGCTGCTGCAAGATCCTGTTTGGTAAGAGATATTGGAGTTACAGAAGTGAGCACATTAGCCAAAGAAGACGTGCTCTTGGTTCTGCTGTGCCAGGTGAAAACAATGAGAGAAAAAAACAATTTATCTGAAAATTAATTGATGCCGACAGAATGGTAGAAACAAGGTTTCACTACATCACGATGCCTGACGTATTGACCTCAAGTGGATTGACGTCTGACAGTTATAAAAAAGGTGTTTTGATAAAACCAGTCGTTTTCCTCTGGCATACTGATAAAGTAGTTTTGGTCTTTTTTGAAGCCATCTTTCATCCCCTATCTGGCTCAGCAGTGAGGTTGTATCTTTCTGCCTGTTTGATTGCCGTATTTCTATACCTGTACTCTGTAAATGATCCACTCTGAGTAGGCCTTTTGGACATTTGTTGAAGATCAGTTGTTTTTCAGTTATATCTAGTAATGAGCAGCAGAATTTAAAATCAGTGTTAAGCTAAGTCCAATTACACATTTTTATTCCACAAAGAATCCTATTCAGCCATGTTCTCTTGGAAGAAAATGAGACCAAGTATCACATCTGTTGCAATAGAACTCTAAAAGATGGGACTATAAATAACACGTGAAAAGGGGGTTTCTTGTGCCTGTTTCTGATGGCAAAATAAAATCTTTAAAAATATGGATACATTTGCATTGCAGTTAGAAAGCAGTGGGGGTTTATATATCCTTGTCGTGAATAGTAACAGTACACCAACACTGTAAATTTTCTTGCTTTTGTTAGTGTGAGTTGTGTCTACCATTTTTGCTTTTCATGAAGTCCATCTACCACAGAGGTGCCAGGGATTGTTTTATGAATCTGAGATTTGTACTGAAAGACAAAACCCCCATCTTTCATTGTAGGATAAACTGAAAGCATGTTAATAGGCTGCGTTTTGACAGTTGTGGAATCACCAAGTGACAAGCAGTCCATGCTCACAACTTGTTTATATTGAAGTTTGCTTCATCCGTTTCGTGTAGGTTCTCCTCTCTTTAGTTTTCAGAGCACTGTGGCTTTTCAAAGAGGAGTTCATGGACCTGAAGTTAGAAATTTTGATGATACAGAACAAACCCAAGGCTTCTTGAAAACAGTTATTTGGAACTGCAGTCGTGTAGCATCTATTACTTGGCTAATGCCTTATGGGATGTAACGAAGAAGAAGGAACCAGACTCTTCTCAGAGGTTCCCATGAGAGTACAAGAGGCAATGGGCATAGACTGAAAACATGAAATTCAATCTGAACATAAGAGAGGATGAGGATGGTCACTTATGAGGACAGTCAAACACTGGCACAGGTTGCCTGGAGAGCTTTTGTAGCCTCTGTTGGTGGAGGCAGGTATTCAAAATCCAACTGGATATGGTCCTGTGCAAACTGCACTAACTTAGCCTGTTTGCGTAGGGGGTGGGACCACATGATCTCAAGTGGCCACTTCTACCCTGACAATTCTCTGATCCTATAAGGGTTATCCTGACTTGAGAGCCAGATGCTGGTTACCATGAAAATAATGCAGGGAGGCACAAATGAAGCAGCTCCAGTGTTGCTTGCAGTAGGTGAGCTCTGAAGAGAGTTACCCCCCTGAATGGGTTCCTTTCCTTCTTTCACACTTTTCACTTGTATTCCAAGTCTTACACTGGCATGTGTACTCTTCAAGAGAAGCTGAGACTGGGAGTGGCTTGGTATCAAACTGAGCCTATTTGACTCTTTGCACCTCTTAGGCTCTGGCAGTCACTATGCTGTAGTTCCTCAGAGAGCCTCTGAGGTTCTGTTTTTACTTTTCTTGTTTTTCACAGCCTTACTTACTTGTTTTTCCACAACTAAATAACAAACTTCTCAGGAAAGCTGAGTCAATAGCACACAACTGGGTGGCACTGGGATAGGTCCTGAGTGACAGACAACTAAATCCTGAGCTGTGGCTTACAGACAAGGGAGGGCACAGATTTTAGAAGCAGCACTTTGTACAGGGAAGAAGATGTGAATATACCTTGTTGAAGGGAGATGTAGTTCCAAATAGCATACCTTTTGGGGAGGTGGAGTGAGTTGTAATTATAGCTGGAATTTTGTTGAGAGTAAATGCTTTTACAGTACCTCCCTTCTGCATTGAGTTGTAATTATAGCTGGAATTTTGTTGAGAGTAAATGCTTTTACAGTACCTCCCTTCTGCATTCAAACCGTGTTGTTTTAGATAATGTTCTCTGACATATAGTTGGACTACCACAATGGCTGAAAACTTTATGCTATTCCTTATCGCCACAGGGATAGCACAACTGCTGCCCTTCCAAGCCATCAGAGGGAACTGATGCTGCCAGTACAGGATTACTTGTTCATTATTGTACATGGGCAGGAAGGATGTGTGGAAGGTTCACATTTTTTACATTACTTGTTCACTGGCAAACATGTGCAAAAGGGATATTTGCAAGGTGCTGTTCTGGGCCACAGCCTTTAGTCAGACTTCTTCTTTCTAGTGTGTTGTGAAAGGTGTGTTTGTAAAGGCCTAGGATGCCATGCAGAATAACAGTGTTTGGAGGCCCATTTAAAATCTGGTGGAAATAAGATACTGGGGTAATAAAGTTTCTCAGCTTTGTCAGATGGGATAGTGTGGAATGACAAGAAGGGAAACATGCTCCAGCTGTGCAGATTGCAGGATACTCTAAGAGAACCAAGTAGCTCAGTGTCTTGAATAACACAAACATGACTTCAAGTTAATTTATTTTATTAAATGCAGCGCACGGTAAAATAATTAGTAAAGCATCAATCAAAATTTCACTGGTATTTCTGTCAATACCACAAATATCTTTGCTGAGATGCACTCATAAAGTACAAATCAAACATTGGTCAATATTACAGGTGGCAAGGAAGCTTTGCAGATATTGGCCAGGAAAGAGGTATAATTAAGAAATATTAAAAAGAGGAAGCAGTTTAAAATTCTAACAGGTCTATATAACATATCAATAAAAGGTGGCAAGAAGGCATGTTGCTCATCATTTTCTGAGCATTTTTGCTGGTTGGAAATCCCAGCAATCTTAAACTACAAAGTTTAGAAAAAATGTGACGTGATTGGAAGTCAGCAATTTAATATTAAGGGTTGGACAATTTTCCCTCACAGCCTTACTTTTTCAGGAAGCTGAAAGAGCAGGATAAAATGAATGTGATGTGTCTGTATACACGTGGTGAGACAAGGGGTGGTTAGGGGCATTCAGAGATTATTCTGGAATTACATTAAATTTTGTCAACAGTCCCAAATTTGAAATTTAGGTTATGAAATAACATTGTAGTGCAAATGTAGGTTTCCCAGTGAGGAAAAGAGAGAAAAAGAGAGCATACAGATTTCTACGAGTTTTTTTTTTTTTTTTTTTTTCCTTTTCAGGGTCTTTTTTCCTCTCTGGGAGAGTCACAACAATGAATTGCATTTCCCTTGAAGTCAACATTTGACACAGGGCTAGATGATGGCCTGTGTGCAGAGAGATTTTATGACTCTACCTTACTCTCTAACAACAAAGCCAGAAGTGCAGATTTGATACAAGGGAGAAAAATTCTGCAGTCTCTTTTCTGTTTAGGGCTGTCTTGTTAGGACTATGGAAAGGAGCAGTAGAAGGGTGTTCTTTGATGGCTCAGGATGGTTTCTAGATGCTGCCTTCTTTGAGGGGGTTTGGGGTAGAAGGGAAAGAACAGGCACTTTCAGTACATGGTTTAAGTTTGGGATTCTAGCACTGCAGTTCGCATTTTTCCATTGAACAGTGAACCTTAGTTGCTGTATGAGAGCAAGTAATAATTCATTCTAGAGGAGAGCAGAATCTACCAAAAAAGAGGATACTCTTGGATTTGTTGTGTCTGATGAAGAAGTAGAAAGGGTGGTCAACCTTAAATTTCAGAACATGGCTAACATGTGCACTTGTTAGTTCTATAATGACAGCAGTAGCAGCAGCTGCCTCGGTGCCCTTCTCATCAACTGCAACAAAAGACTTGTGAAAAACTTTGGAGATCATCACATTACCCTTCTCAGCCATTCCACTGAAATCAGCATTGCTGCTGAAGGCACTGCGCATTCCCATCCTGATCAGATTATCACTGAGGTCATATCTCTCTTCCATATTGAATTTAGGTAGGTACAGATCCACAACAGTTTCAGTCTTCTTTTTGGAATCAGTCCATTCGGACAGCTTCTCATACGTCAGCTCTCTTTCCAGCTATCATTTAAGAAAGAGAAGGAATTTGATGTTTGCAGGGGAAAAAACAATTAATTAACTATGAATTAATCCATTTTATGACAATTAAATTAATTAAACATTTTAAAATAGCAAATTTAGCATTTAGCTGAAAGCATGAGATAGAAATTGATTTTACTGATGATCAGAGACAGGGTGTGCAACAAATATTTGAGTCTTAACGCTGCAAAGTTTTGAGCAGCACCCTTTTCAAACTCATTGCAAGAGAAAGATGGAAAGGACATTCAACAGCTGCCATCCTCCAAGGCAGTTCTTTCCTCTCTTTTAATGCAGTCCTGATGTGCATAAAATTGCTGTGTGCATGTGGTTTGGTCCAGTACTATGACAACAGGTGTTAATATTATTGCACGTATTTCCTTGACAGCTTTGAAACAAAGGGCTTCCAGCAAAGTCTTTCATTGTCACTTTGTGTCCTGGGCACTATGCCACCAGGGTTCAGCTCAGATCAAATGGAGGAAAGCATTTAACGCTATAGACTCCAAGTCTTGGAATTGTAGTAACTGCAGTGGCAGATCTCATTACTGTAACAAACACAGTCTCACCAAAATCTTAGTTTTTCATAAAAAGAACAAGTGGTGGGGGGGCAGAGAAGGAAAAAGAGTGGAAACAATATTGTAAATAAACTTCCAGGCCATGGAGAAAAGGTATCTCAGGAAGAACCTGTGACTACTTGTGCAGTGGTGTTTCTCCTGTATGGGCAGGGAAGGAAGATATAACCTTTACAGATCATGTAAGACTGGATGTCAGTCCTGAGGCTGTTGAAGAGCTGAGCATCTGATTAGGCACAGTGTTGACTCTCTTCAGGTCCTAGCAAACTAATGGTGCTCAGCATGGAAGAACTTTCTTGGGATTAGATAAGTATTAAAATAAATTCAGCTAGTGGAGGAGGTCAAACAGCATAACAGCATGTCCTCAGAGAGGGAGATATGGTTGCCATCCTGCCCTTTTTTTTTTTAATGACTGAGCAGTAACACAAAATAGATGCAGCATGCTTTTTTACCTGTTCGAGACCCGTAGTGTTGTCTTTGATGTCATCGGGAAGGAGGATGAACATACTGAGCTCACGTTTCACATATGGCAACTCAATCATTTTGAAATTCATTGTTTCCATGATGAGAACTGGAAATGTATTTCTCATGTACATCATCTTTACAGGCTTGGTCTTGTTCTGGAAAGTATTTATTTATAAGTAAGAAATAATTCCTTGAATGGAAGGATGATGGCGAGTCAGTGTAATGCAGGGAGATGAAACTTTTCTAAGCAACTTTTAAAACAGCTTTATCATCCATTTTCCAGAGTTTTTCTTGACTGAACAATATTGCTTATCTTGATGTTTGTCCCAAACTTCTGTTGGGGGCTGAACTGAGAGATTTTTCTCTTCTCCCCAAAACATGCCCACAGGGGAAGGAGGAAGAGAGTTAGAAATGTCTGCAAGGTTTAGGGGAATGGAGCAGGCATGGGATATGGGTTTACAACACTGGCAGAAAAGCAGCTGTGGTTTAAGAGGACAAGTGTTGTGCAGTTTATCAGTGGTCTCCTCTCTCTGGCAATTAAAAAGTGACTAGCTGCTTTCTTAACAAAAGATAACACGAGTGTCAGAGCAAAAGGGCTCACTATGAGACAAGTTCCTGGCAAGTAGTCACCTTGTCAGGAGTACGTAACCTACCTTAACATCTACATCTCTTAATTCAAGGAAGCAGACTGTGTATACCTGCTAATCAGAAGGCAGAAGGTACAGTGGAAGTTGCACGGAGTTCTGGTCTTTTAGTGTGAATTCATTAATATCTCTTCTGCATACATGCCATTAACATTTCTCCTAGTGTCATGCAACCATGCACCCCTTCAGGGCACCCTGTAGCAGCTGTATTTGAGCAGAAGTGATTGTGCCCACCTTGGCTGCACAGCACAGGGGCGTGGTACTATCCTCACCTGTGACATGGCACGTAGTTCCAGTCCATGGAGCCTGGACTCTCAAAATCATGTTTTTACCATTTAGTAATTTTTAGTACTGTTTTACTAAATGGTCTTAAATGACTGTAGTGATTTTGGAAACAGTAGGCGTTTTCTGGAGCTCACTAGCATTTACTTGGGCACCATCTTAATGTTTCAGTGAGCTGAGCACTGACAGATTTTGCTGAAACCAGCTTTTCACAGAGTCTAGTTACCACAGGGATACCTAAAAGACTTATGAAATGGAAAGATTTCAGCAATAGCTGTTGTGACCAGGTTGTTTACAGTAAGAAGGATACAGGAGGAACTTACCTTGCTCAGTCGGAAGGGTTGCAGCTCTGTATCTTCTGCCTTAAATTTCACTTCCCATTCTGCCTTGAAGTAAATGGCATTTATCAGGATCAGCTTGGTGGAGTTTGTCACATCTCGTGGACCCAGCAAATTCTTGATTTTGCCTTTTGAAACCAGAAGAATCAGGGTTCATTCCAGCATAGCACAGTGAGGACATTTTGATCAATTTTTCTCTCAGTTCAGCTTTTTGGTAAAAAGTCCACGCCTCAGTGCCCTTCTCCCTAAAATGCTCCCCTGACATAAATCAATGCATTTCTTTACAGTCTCCAAAGATGTTTGCTGACCTGTCTTCCTGGCTAACTGACAGGGATTTACTCCTACCTCCAAAAATGTCACAGCTTCATGGCAAGCAGCTAGAAGCAGAGAGCCTCACTGGCTGGTTACACCAGGCAGAAGGAAGAGCACCTCTGCCCAGTGCAGCGTGGTGCATCTAGGTAGGCATCCCCACCTGCCCTGGAGCACGCTGGTAAGCAGAGGAGTCTCTCCCATCTATCTGCTCTGCCAGTGGTGCATGGGTGCAGCACCAGGGCACGGTTGTGCCTGAGGACCAGCTGCTGCAGAGTCTCCCCAAGGAGCCTAAGTGTGCTGCTCTTTCTCTGTCCTCCCATCACATCTCTGCTCGCTGCCCACAGCCACTTCAGAAGGCATGACCTGGCTGCTGCAGTAGCACCTGGGGAAGCAAGGGCACCTGCCCAAAGGAAATTGCAAGCTGACTCTGTGGGAGAGCAAAAATGTTGGGGTTGAGCCCAGCTTACCCTCAGTTTGTTTTTCAACCCAAGCATTGATTTCCTTTCCAGACTGTTCTGGTGCTGTCTTAAAGTTAACCTTCTTTGGTTCTGCTTTGTAGAAGTTCTTACTGAGCTGTATGTATGTCTGAAAAATATCAAAATAGTGAGCAAAAAAGTTCTTTACTAGAGAAATGTACTGTTTTTCAGTCCCAAAGGGAAGTTGTTAGCTCTTATATTTGATATATTCTTGGGCTTAGAGGACTGCAAAATTCTGGTTTTTACTCTCTGGTGGACTGTGGGTTAACAATTAAGAAGTCACCAAAGAACAGAAATTTTCCATCTTTTGTTCCAGATTTTATATGGAGAAGTGAGGAAGGCCGTGCACATCCTATGGATGTGCTTATTTTAATGTCTCATTTACAACTTTATATATTGGGGCTTCCAATACTAAAGGCACACTGCATGAAAAGGAATCCCTACAATACAGTCAAAGAGCAATGTATCCTTAAATTCTGTGAGCAGACGGACTGATATTTTCTAGTTAAGTTTATCACTGGAGTCCAGAGCTCTTGCAGTATTCAAGGTCAGCTTCAGACCTGTTCCATTAATTACAAGTAATTGAAAAGCTAAAATTTTTTTGCACCCTTTTGTGCTGCTCTCTGAGATTTAACTTACAGGCAATAATAGGAAGGTTTTTTCCACATAGATGCGGTTGGCACTTCTCAGTGAGTAGGTACTTCTGGGTTTGTTAACAGCAGTCAGGAGCTTCTTGAAGCCAGAATGGATATCTGCAGCTTGCTTGTTCTCAGGATCCTTGGATAAAGAAACCAAACATTCAGCAATTTCATTTTTGCATAAGCTTTCAAAATATGCTAAGTGATGTATGTGGGAGAGGGATTTGGGTTCCTCTTTCTTGCATTTTCTTTTTATTTTTAACTTTTTTTTCCCCTAGTTTACAATCACTGCAATTTGCAGGGCTCTGTTCATGACTGGCTTTGCCATATAGCAATCCTTCCAGATTATCCCAGTGACTTGTCCTTTCATGCTTCTCATAGTCTGAATGAGTGAAAGGAACTGAACTTAAACCTATTGTGAAGTATGGTTGGGGTTTGTACTTTAAAGAGGGGCGCAGACAATAAATACTGGACTCCTAAAGCAGTATGTATCTGGACATTTTGCTTCTGGATGTTTTTTATCTTGGAATTTCAGTTCTAATAGATACCAATTTTCTTCTCTTTGGTCTCCCCCGAGAAGGCCTGGCCACAGAAGAAGAGGCTTCAGCTCCTGCTCCTTGAGTGAAATGAAGAACCTGCAAGCAGAGTTTCCAAAGGTAAGAAATAGGCACAAAGGACTTTGTGAGACTTAAAGCCAAATGGGGATCAAATGGTTGTCATGTTTCACTCCTTGTGATGAGTCACTGTGCTATCTGCTGCTTAGGTGACTAATCAAAGGGATGCTGAAGCTGTAGTGTACATAAATCCCATGGAATAACAATAAGTAGCACTGTCCCCCTCCCAGAGCATCAACACAGTGCTCCTGTCTGTATGCTGCAAGGCAGAACTCTCTTCCACAGCTGTTGCTCCAACAATAGGAATGTGTTTGTGCAAATCCAAATGGTTCTCCCCACAACAATAGTACAAAAGAAGCCTACCTCTGCCATCTCAGTTGCTGTAGTCCCCTTTGCTCCCAGATATGTCAGAGCCAGAGCAGCTGATATGCTCCAAGGGGAAAAGAAAATGTTTTTTCCCTTGTTGTTCTCATTCAGCTTGTTGAAAAGATCAACTGTAAACTTGCCAACTGATGTTGATACAACTTCCATTTTTACAACCTGTAAAGAGGCAACAGAAGGAATTGTTCTATTGAATGTTTAAAATTTTGTACATGTACACATTAGTGAAAAATGTTACATGTGCAACACAATCCATTAACACCCACTAAAACTAATAGCATAGTTGTATGTTTATCTTCCGCACAGATGCTGTTTGCCACCTGTTAGAAGCAACAATTTAATTTAGGTTTTTTGTCCTTTTATACAGCTGCAGGTTCCTTTGTGTTTCTGCCTTTGATTTTCAGAGATGTGCAGATTTGTAACCTCTGTATTTCTTTTTCTTTTGTCCTTAACTAGTGATTTATCAAAGCAATGTTCCCAGGGGAATTTATATGCATTTTTAATACATTGATTCACAACACATCAGTATTACCCACTGCTTAATTTTGGATCCCTATAGAATTGAGAACTGATACTGCGAAATGATTTAGACATAGTTTTTAGGCTCACTTGCTTTTCCTGACTAGTGACCTACTCTGAGTAGTTTCATGAAAAGCAAAGCTGCTGTTTCCATTTAGATTGATGGAGTTTTATTCATTGTGTGTACCTACCACCTCTTCTGTATGTTCCAGCAATTTTATTTTCCCCAGAAACTGCCAGATGCCTTGAGCTTATGAGTACTCCAGACTTTAAGATACCTACCCAGTAATGGCTGCCTCATGTAATTTACCACTCAAGAGACCAGAAATGCTTATATTATTGTTGTTATTAACATTTGTATCTATGGAAATCAACAGAAATTGTGGGGCAACCTCTGAAGTCTGCAGGTATTTATCAAGTGTTTGGTTTCCAAACAACTAAAGTCCTTCTGGCAGTCAGTGTGCTCTCAGTACCAAATCTGTACCACAGAATGATTTTCTTTCCTTGGAGAACACAACCAAGATAGCACCAGAATGGGAATTTCTATTTACAGCTAATGAATATTCCTCTGAGTCTCTGGCCTGATAATATGCAGTGCTGTGCCTTCACCTCAAGTACGGAATTCCTTTATCAAAATGAAGATTTTAATTGTAATGCAGTCACCGCCCCAAGAAACCTTCCCTTCTTATGATGAAGTCTGCCCCAAATCAGCAGTTTTCCTTAGGCTCACCGATTTATTTTCTCTAATGGCTGACACTTAGAAAAACATGAGGCAAGAATAATGCATTATTACACTCCTATATTATCTTTTACCCATACAGTCACTCATGGTATAGATTGCTTTTTAAAAACATAATAAAATTTACTTAAATTGGTTTAAATACTTACCTTTAATCCTGTAAGAGAGAAGGCTTAGGTCTCTTCTCCTCAGTCAAGTTCTGTGTTTGTGTGTTAAGCAATTTATAAATTAAGAAACATAGTACTGCTTACCCCTCCCTTTCCTTCTTATCCAGGTTGTTTCTGCCTACCCAAAGCTCCTTTCTACCACATCCCCAAAAGATCTTACGTAATTTTGGCCTCTTTGTTGACCTTGTCACTTTTCAGATTTAGACATTCCAAAAGGTCAATGAAATTAAAATCTCAGGTCTGTTGTTATACCACAATAGTCTACTGACAGGAAAGCAAAGCAAGTCACCTATTCCAAAGGTTTTCTGGTGTTGTGGAGATAACTGCTCTGTTGTTAAAATAAGTGACTAGTGAAAAGGTTACACAATACTTGGGTTTGGCTTCTGGATTTGAGCAGATATTGAGGGTCTGATTCTCCTCAAAATGACTCCTGGGTTTCAGATGCAGTACCTCAGCATAAAACACCAAGCTTAGTGATTGAATTGGACACTGGGAGTCCAGCTTTGGATTGAAGATCATTAGGAGCACAGACAGAGGCAAAGCCATGAAAGAGGATAAGGGATGGACACCCCACTGGTTGTGTTGGTGAAGAAATCTCGTTCATCCATGGCTGGAAATCATTTAAGAGAAGCACTGCAAAACACTGAGTTACTGCACAATAAGGAGGAGGGCAAGAATTGAAACAACCCTACTGAGAGATCTTAAGCAAGGACAGAGAGAAACAACAGAGGTAAACATGGCACAGGAGTTGTCACTTTACTGTCCCAGAAGAGAGACAGGGATGGAAGAAGAAAGTGGTAGCAACAACTATAAGACCCTGGAGGGCAGGAGAAGATGGAGGACGGAAAGGAAACTGCACTGTGTGCTAATCATTTTGCTGCAAGACTGATTACAGGAATAGAGTGGGTCAAGAATTCTAAAAAATGGCAGAAATCAATGTTGTGCAAGGCAGTGAAGAAATGCCAGAAATTAAACAAGTGCTAGTTTTAGTACGGTAACTCCTCAAGAAATCTGGATAGGAGAAAGGTCAACTGAATGGTGGTGGGAACGCCCAAACCAGGAGATTTACAAGTCCCAAGGAAACATGCTGAGATTAAGCAAGGTAGCTCCTTTTGCTACCTGTCAAAATGCAAGGATGCCAGGCAGGACGAGAAAGGGAGATGGCAAGGCAGAGGGGCTTTTGACAAGAGAAAAAAAAAAAATCACACACATTAATTGAAAGGGGCATCCAGAGGTCAACCTTCTGCTTGGAGCAGGGCCATCAGTAGATGAGATTAGCCATAGCCTTTCCAAGGATGCAGATTCCACAACCTTTCCAGTACTGCTGCTCACCCTGGGAAAAGGTTGTTCCCTAATGGACAACTCACCTCCCATGTGTTGTGGCTGTTGCCACTCAGTAATTATCTGGCACAGGAGGACATCAACTCTGTCATCTTTGCAATCATGCTTAAAACAGTTGAAGGAGAGAGAAAAGGTGACTCACATTCCCATTGACTTTAAAGGCCTGTGAGTGAGTTGTTGTGCGTGTTGTCGTAGTTTTGTTCCTCCTTGGCCTCCCAGGTGTGGCTTTTCTGTCTTTATTCCAAAGACATATCAGGAAGTGCTTAAGAGGCCCGTCCATGGGGATATGAAGCCCTTGCATGAGGTGAAGGAAGGTATGGCAGAATTGAACCTGAATGCACAGGGATCCTGTGTCATGTTTCACAACTGAGACAGGCAGAAGGCATTGCTCTTGGGGTTGTATAGGGATAGTATAAAGCACTTTCTTCGTGGCACTTTCCCTGTGTTCCTTCCCATTTGGAAAGCAGAGCCAGAAGGGACCCTGGAAGAAGCTAACCACTTGAAAGAAGAGAAAGGACTCAGTGACAGTCAGCAGTCTCTTCTCTGCCAGGAAAAGGGAGTCCTGCGGTTTCAAGAAGTGTTTCTAGTAGGATGCTGTTGGTGCGTGGAAGCCCATTACGAAACCTTGTCCTTTGCTCTCTGTTGTGAATTCAGATAGTCAGGATCATTCCCTGTAAACATATGTGACTGATTAGGACACTCTCTTAGGAGAAAGAGCCGTGACAGGAGTAAATAGGACCTGGGAGATTCACATTTGTCTTCCAGAAAGAGCTTAGGGCATTAGTATTACTTGTATTAGTATTATACTTGATTCTCCCTATTGATCTTGCCTCAGGCTGGTGAATAAGTAGCAAAGCAAAGTGAGAACAAAACAGTGCAGTGCTAGGCTGGAAACAGTGTTGTACGCATGAAAGGTTACAAAGGAGAAGGTTGTGAGGCACATGTTTTATTTTCCTCCAGTTCTATAATGTTGTTAAATATTTTGCAATTGCTATGGGACAGGGATTAGAAAGTACATGTGTTAGCCCTTTTTCATGCGAAAGCATCAGCATCAGGAACACAGAGAATTTTGCAGGTTTATTTCATTATCAGCTCTTCCAGGCTGCAAATTTGGTAAAAAATTGACAAGAATGCAGGTGTGGTAGCCCTCCTGGAGGGATCAACATGAGCTGAAACCAATGGAGATGCAGCAATATTCTGCAAGGTAGAGGTTTTCCTGTTTCTTTTCTTCTTAGGTACCAAAACAAGTATGTTTAAAATTACTGGTTTAGATCAACTCAGTCTCTTCTGAATTGTAGAAGTTCTGATTCAGAATGGGATGAAAAGACATAGTAATGTTGTTCTTTGCACAGTTTGGTACTTAGAGTGTAGTGCTAGCATTTTTGGGTTCTTTGGCCAGGAAAATGAGCCAGAGGCAATGATTTCAAGGTTATTTTTAATAAATACTCTCTTCTAACATCGAGAAATTTGTCAACAGTACAGGAAAATTAAGAAGTGCACAGACTATTGAGGTGCTCCTTGTGGTGTGTATTTAGTTCATTGTTGTTGTTGCAATGACCTGTTTAGTAATCAAGTTTCTAGGGAGCAGAGAACCTTCCCAAGAAGAGGATAGTCTTGGTCTTGTTGTGCCTGATAAAGAAGAGGAAAGGGTGATCTGCCACAAAGATAATGGTAGCACCAAGACTTCGTGATGCCAGTGCTGCCGAACTGGCAGCTGCTGCCTCTGTGCCTTCTTCATTGACTTCCAGGTAACACTTGTGAAAAACTTGTGACAAAAACAGATCATCATTCTTTGACATTGCTGTGAAATCAGCTTGACCTTCTGTGAAGGCATCTTGTATCCCCATCCTGCTCAAAGTAGATTTGAGGTCATAAGTCTCTTCTAACGTGAACCTGGGCAGATAAACTTCCATGTTCATTTTCTCCATTAGTTCTGGATTGGTCCATGCAGACAAGTTTTCAAAAGTCAGTTCTCTTTCTAGCTGCAGTTAGTGAAAAGAAAATTAGAAAATTAAAGAATGTTCAAAAACCTGTGCGCTAAGGGCTATTTCTTCTCTTTTATTAAATGGAGAACTTTTCAAGAGATTGTAAGAGTACAAGAAAAACAGTATTGAAACAGCAGTTTGGAGATCTCTTTAACTAAAGGATAATGTTGCTCTATGGTATATCAATGCAATATTTGAACTGTTCTCAGTAACTGTCAGGGAATACAGCAGAGCTACAGTAGTCTGGTTAATTTTCTGTTCTCAGTGCTGTCTTCCCACATTTTAGAATTTACTGAAAAGAGCTTTTTTCCCCCCATCCTACATAACACCTCATAAATGAAAATTTCTTAAGGGGTTGTTATCCAAACAGAATATCTGTTATCCAAGCAGAATTGGGCTTTTTACAGAAGGTGGCAGTGTCCATACATATTAGGTCTGGACATTCTGGAACTTTACAGAGGCTGCCCAATTTTTGGTGGTTTTTTGGGAATGAAATAATTTTCTGTCTGAATTGGTGCACACAGTGGATTTCAGCAGGGCTGGTTTTCTGTCCTCATTTTTGTTCGGCTGGAAAAGGAGCAATCTTACAGGGTTCGGGTTACCTCTTTCCGGACTGATCAACATTAGAAACCACAGACATGCTAGCTTCCAAGATTACGAAATCTAGTCTGAGCACCAAGACCTTCAAGCTTCCAGTACTAGACCAGATTTGGGATTTGCTTTACCTTGAGGCTGATCAGTACCCTCCTTTCTAGAAACATGACAGCAGCCTAGTCTTTTACCTCACACATGCATAAAGTAAGTAAATAATGACATTCTTATTTTTTCACATGATTTATATTCTCAGTTGTTTTACCTTTTGTAAGCCAGTGACGTCACTTGGTAGCAGGATAAACATGCTGAGGTCATTGTTGACATATGGAAGCTCAAGAATATCAGCCTGAATTGACTCTATGTAGTTTAAGTTAAATTTATCCTTCAGGTACATCATGGGCACTGGCTTAGTTGTATGCTGCAACAAATCAAATTGAATGTTTTACGTTTATACTCTGAAGAGTAAAAGGACTGAATTAACGTAGCACAGTGGATGTTTATTGTATTTACTCTACAAGCTGCCCAATGTGTCTGAGACATCCTTATGGATCAGACACAGAGCCCAGGATATTCAGAGGACCCCTGGCCTTCTGGAAAGGCACTTGGAGGCATGGCAGGCTGTGTGTGCTCTCTCAGATGACCCCAGTTATAGGAAACTGTATGCCGCTCTGATTTGTTCAATGGTTAAAAGTGAAAATATAAAGAGCTAACCCAAACAGTTGTGTTCACCTCTTTGTTTTACTTGCCTTCAGAGGATGGAAGCTTATTTGAAGTCAGCTTCTGACAATTTGCTTGTGGCTCAGGGCCTGGTATGTATGTGCAGTTATAGTGCAGAAAGTGTGGTGAAATAAATACACTGAATATACTGTATGCTTTAAATGAAATAACTATCACACCACATAGATTTAAAGGGTGACAGAATTTCCTCCCCCCTCCCTACCCCCTCCCCAGTCTTTTTCAGGTTTTTCCACCTGCAGTGTAGGAAATAGGGCAGTATATTGCCATACCATGTTTATTCTGAAAGGCCTTTGCCTGGTGGCTTCAGCTTCAAACTTTGTTGCCCAGTTTCCTTTGAAGTAGAGTGCATTTATCAGGACTAGCCTGGTGAGTGAATCTACGGATCCAGGAGGCAGCAGATTTTGGATTTTGCCTAGAGAAAACAGAGGGACATTCACACATCTGTGCAGTTTCATTGCTTTTGACACAGTTTCTGGATATATAAACCAGAAACTTCAGTGTAAGTGCTGCCATAGCACTCATCTAGCTTGAGAGTTTTGGCAAATATGTAGTTACTGGGGTAATCTTGATTTACAAAGAAGAATAAACCACATTCCTCACACATTGAGATGGAGGACATTAATTTTATTAAGAGCTTGTCAGTAGATGAGGAATTTAGGAAAAATCTGATTTACCTTTGTGAGGTGAATTGTTTACCTACCGTGGGCCCCTTGGGTACAGAGAAGCCAAAATGGCTCCTTTTTGATTTGGAGAGGAGCGGCTGGAACTTACCTTCAGTCTGTTGTTCAACACTGGAATTGATCTCTCTCCTGATTTCATCTGCTGCTCCCACAAAGTCAACTGATTGTGGCTCTGCACTGTAATACCTCTTGGCTAACAGTAGGTATTCCTGCAGTGCAAGAGAGATACCTGACTTAGGTTTGTTGCCTGACAGTAGCAATACTACTACAGCCAGAGATAAAAATTACATAGACAAGCAGAGTGTTTTCTCAAAGGAACAAAGTATTTTTTGGTGGAAATACTCAGTTTAAACATTGTCATCTAACTACATCTACAAATCACTCCGAGACTAAATACACATCCCAAAGCCCATAAAATTTTAGTATCCAAAGTCTAAGGAAAAGTCTCATAGAAAGTGTTCATGTTATGGGTAATAACATAATTTGTAAATGTAGTGAAAATATTTTAAAGTATATGTCTTATGTTGCCATAGGTAAATCACGAAGATTAAATGACACTGCATAATCTGAATAAAAGTCTTACCTTACTGAAAGGCAATGATTTTTCTGCATATAACTGGTTTACGCTTTTAAGCAGGTAGTTTTTAGTGGGTTGGTTAATTTCAAAGTTGAGTGCTTTAAATCCAGTATGGATATTATCTGCTTTGCCAATTTCTGTCTTGGAGAAAGAGAAAAAAACCGGACATTATCCATCTGTTGTGTAAAAATCCTAGGTTTTTGCTTCATGCAGAGCCAAGTAAAATATTTCTCTTCAGGTGATCTGTTACCTATATTACAACAGAAGAGGTGCTCTAAACTGGACAGATATTAAAATAATCATTTTTAAGTATTAGAAATCGCAGGTGTGGTATAGACTCTGTGGATGTCTCAGAATGCAAGTGTTAACAGCCTGAACTATGTAAAATATTTAATGGTTCATAAATGGAGATTGTGAAACTTAGGATATCCAGAAAATGAGAGTCAGAGAGTAATTCTTAAACGATGCATGAAGATTTGGCTCTATCACTCCCTTAATTTATGAAAGTCTAAAGTGGTACATGGAAAGTTTGCCCCTAAATTTCTTAATCTCTCTCTTAATATTTTGTGGTCTGGTGGGGTTTTTTTTTTGTGTTTCAGTAATTGCAGTAAATTCTTTGTATTGAAGTGACAGGATTAGATGAGTGTGGGCCCAGACTCTCCAATGAGCTTCAGGACGAAGCTGTGAATTAGTAAACTAAAAATCTGCACCTGTGCTGTATTCATCTCATCATTATATCAGAATCACAAACAGATCCTTAAATCTCCAGAGTGTTAGAACCCATAGCACTACCCATAGTGCTACCCATAGCACCCTGTAATTCCTTCAGTTAGGGCAAGTGTTAGTCATGAGGAACAATCTCTCTCATGTTCTTGCAGTGTGAATGAGATGTTGACATAACCTCTAAAATAAATCTTCCCACTGTGAGATTTGGCTGTGGGATGCAGATCCATTCATCAAAACTAGCAGCGGTTGGGGTTTTGTGGGCAGACTGCACAGAAATGGCTCACCCCGCTAAAGAATAAGGATGATCGGAAAGAGCAGGGAGATGAGTTTGACATCACCATGTTTGAATTGTCAACTAGGAAAAAGCCTTTACTGACTCAGAGGGATTACATTTGCTCTTCTGTATCGTTCCGCTGTGTTAAATTACATATAAGCTGGGACAAGATGCCTGCCAGTATGGCAAAGGCTTATCTCAGGAATCTAATGATTCCCATTTCTCTAAGATTTATTGCAGGCAACTGGTCTACTAAGGGAAATCCCCACACATAAATTTATATTATTGACTTCTCAATTGAAATGAAGACTAATTTCTGAAACATATCAAGCATAGAGAACCTGGAAAAGTTAATATTCTGGTTTTCGTTGTCTTGATGCTGCAATCAGATGTGTGGAAGAGCAGCTCTTTTCTTGGGATTAGCTCTCTAAAGTAAGAACTGTGCTAGCTCTTGAATAGTAGCAGTTTGAGAAAGAAATCTGTCCTCAGAGCTAAAAGAAAAAGATTAAGAGATCTATTGATCATCAAATGTTAAATTTTGTAAATTTGAGGTTGGATTGTGCAATTCTATGTAAATCGGGGAAACATGTTATAAGTAATGCATTAGGTGAAGGTATCACAGGATACTGCACCAATTAATTGTGTACACTAAATCTGAGGAAGGCAAACATAAACAAATACAAATGTGGAAGGAAAATACAAGCAAGAGAGGAAGTGACCATGCCCGTAGCTTGATCACCAGCTTGGGTGAGATACCTTCTGGAAACATGCACGTCGATTTGATAGACTCTCTTCCGTTCTGGCATAGACTTGCATTCTTATGGTTGTGGTGACATTTTTGGCTCCTTCAGCTTTGTTAAAGTGAAGTACCTGTAGTGGGAAAAGCAATAATAAATGCAACAATAGAAAATTTTCTGTTTCAGTGAAATTTTTCAGTGATGTCATGGGGACTGGTAATGAAGAAAGTCAAGCTCATATTTTATTCTTGTGTCCAGTGCTTACTGAATATGAAATCTTTGGTTAGGTTTTGATGCCCATGTGTACAAAATGGCTTGTGCAAACTAAGCTGAGGGCTGCAGGGCAAAACTCTTATGTACCTGGCCTTCATAAAGGAATCTGCCTCCTTTGAGTTATGCCCTGGGATGACTAGTTAATACTTGCAAAGAGCCAATTACCTCCAGATGGAGTCTAATAGAGCAGAAGTCTAAATGGAGCTCTGCTATGTGTCAGCCTGAAAATTGTGCAGGCAGTTCCATACTTTAAATCCCTTTCTCTGGGCTTGTTCAACTTACCCTGGCTACAAAGAGGTGCAACCACCCTTGGAACAGATTTCAGAAGAGCTGTGCCTTTTGGTTTTTTTGTTTTCCCTTCATCCTAACAGAAGATCACTCCTTTCTTTTTTACCTTACTGGGTCTCTTTTGTCCTGTAAATCAGGAGTTAGGTTACTGCATTAGCAGGTGGGACAACTTCTGCTTTAGCAGATGCAAACTCACAAGCCTCACCTCCTATGACAGGAGCTAGGAAACTGCATTAGGTGTTTGCCAACCATACACTGGGACTGTTCTCACTGTCCCCTGATGAAACCATGAGCTTTTAACAAGCGCGACTTAGCAATTTCAGTCAGTGATTTTGCCTGTAAAATACATACCCCAAAGAAAGGGTTGTAGTCTCAGCATGGTTTTTCTCTAATATTGTAGATGTGGATTCATATTTAGCAAAGTGTAAAACTTATAATAACTTATAATGACTATAGGGGAGAGTCCTAAAACTCTACACATATGTGGCTTTCCACTGTTCCATCACAACTAATTTCTGGCATGAAGGACAATACTTCAAGAGATCAACCCTTTCAGACATTTACTTTTTGAAGCCCAGACTCACCTTTGCCATCTGATCTGCAGTGTTACCTTTAGCTCCCAAATAAGCAGTAGCCAGGGCAGATGAAATACTCCAAGGAGAGAACAAAATATTCTTATCACCATCTTCCTGACATTGCTGTTTGAAAAAGTCGAGAGCAAAGCTTGTGTTTGCTTTATTGAGTGCATCCATTGTCCTGAAGCTGTACAGAAAGGAAGAAAAGATGCTATTAATGAGCCACTAATTATGACTGCTGGTTGTTTACAAGTTCCTCTTCACTGTTTGAACATTTTTTGTGATTTAAAGGCTTTCTAAAATTACCTATATGAAGAACAAGGATGAACTATTATAAAATCGTATAAAGTTTAGCATGTCCTGTCTCATTGATGACATTAGCTATCATTTTTAGGGATAAACCAGCCTCCAACCTTTTTTCATATTTGTTCACCAGGACATTTTTGCACTGTCCTTTACAGCATCTTGGAGTGACAGTTCATAGTGTTACTCATCAATGCCTAGGCTAGAGACTACTGCGAAACTGTCTCTTATGATAAATTTTATGCTTCAATTTATTCAAGAGCCTTTTGATGCTCATCTCTGTAGAGAACAAATATTCTGGTAACAGTAGCAGTCAAATGATTCCTTTAGGTCAGGACAAAACACTCCTTCCTGTACTTGAGCAAGCACTGTCCCAGCTCTTGCATGGTAAGCATCTACAATTACCTCTCCAACTTCTAAAAACATCCTGAAACTGTCTTACAGCATTAGCCCAGATTCTAGCTTCCCAGTTCTTCTGCAATGCAAGCTTTCTGTATTCAGTAAACCACAAATGCTGCTATTTTTCATTTGCCTTGCAGGTTTAGCTATGGGTTCTAGTCAGGGACTAGGACCTATTCTGGTTGGTATAGGATGGCCTTAGAAAATAAGACAGTTTGTGACCCGAGTAGCTTGCAAACCAGGAGCTGATCTGATCATTCTAAGAACTAAAGAGCACAAGAAGTAAAGCAAACACAGTGGTTCTTAGTCTGCTATGATATATATGCTAGTCAGTGAGCTCTAGAAAATACAGAACTCTGAACAATAAGTTGCCTTTCCTGTATATTTTTAAGATTTCCATCTTCTAGACTATGTGCAATCTTAGTTAATTACTTTCCCAAGCATTAGTGACTTCCAGTTCAGATACCTGCTTCCCTTTTTCCTATGCATTTGTCAAAAAAGCAACATCATCCAAGAATAAGTGAAATAAATAGTATCTAGAAATCATTACAGTACCTTGTTTTGTGCAGGGAGAAACACTGCTGCTCTGGGTGTCTCCAAGGTTTCTGCAGTTCACATGAAGGGTAGGATGAATTTATAGTGTGCCTGGCTGGTTCTGCAAAGGTTCTTATGACTCATGGAGCTGCAATGTAATATGCCCTAATATACCCTAATATCCCTGTGGAAGAACTGAATCACTTCAGGGTAGGATTTGAAGTGATGGTAAGAATGATACCATACAAGAACTTTTCAAAACTGACTGCTGAAGTGTTTCTATAAACACTTTTGTGGTAACAGGCTAGTCACAACTTGAACCCACACTACTTCGAACAACCTTTCTTTTGTGGTTTCAAGAGTTTAAAAAAAGGCAGTTGCTGACCTACTTCTTTTATGGTTTGTGTAACAGAATTTATCTCTAAGAAACAGACAGACAGAAAAAAAGAAAGTGACTTCTTATGTGTGAGTTTTTCTATTGCCCATTTCCTTCTGAGAAAGAATTTGTCATTCCTGATGGGTTTCTGTTTTGGAAAAATGGGGTTTGTTAATCTTGAAGGATTCTAATACTGTACAGCCAGGGAAATTCTGTAACTGTGAGATAGGGAAGGTTAAGAGATAGGCACCAGACCCTTGCTTGTATTAGTAGTGTGCAACATCACTTGAACTAAGTGTGGGTCCTAGATTAGACTTCATTTCTGTTTCCCCACCCAGTCTGGAAGCTGTTTGACCCACGTAGCATGTCAGAGATCTATTCCTTATTTTCCATTCCAGAAATGAATATGCTGTCAAATCCTCTTTTTCTTCTTTCCTGGGCTGCTAAAATACCTCCTTCCCTGATTTTCCTTGCAATTATGCTTTCCCTTCTTCTGTAGTCCTTCCTGTATCTGTCCATCCCCACACTGACTCCTAACTGAAATACCCTGTAAAATCCTACCTTCCCCTATGTTTAATTTTTTCTCTCTGCACTGTTGATGCCTCCACCTTGAAAACTTGGATAGGAATTGGATACCTCCCCAACGCTGAGCAGGACTCACTCACAAGGTCTGTTTCCTCGGCATAAACTGCCTTTGGAGAGCTTTCTTCTGACCTGCTGTCTGTGAGCATATATTTAACATGGACTTGTGTTGTAGGTCAGAGGTTGGCATGAAGGATCCTGTAATAAGGAATGAACCATGGAAATACCTGCAAAATTTGGTGCAGGGCATAAGAAGGTGTAGCTGCAAAGGATCTTTTGACAATAGTGAACCTTCTATATCTTGTAATATAACTTGGGAATTGAAAGTTTTGCTGAAGTTGCTTTCCTACCTGTTAGCATGCACATTACTTTAATTGGATGGTGCTTTCCTGCCCCTCAGGTATTTTGAAATTGTAGCTATGCAAAAGGGGCATGTTACAGTGTGAGTTGTAATTAGATGTATCTGTTATGTTTTCCAGAGAGCAGCATAGTGTAGGAGCGATACTCACTGAAGAACTAATTGCTCCCATTGCACCTGGGAAAGTTGTAATCTGTTTACATTGGCCTTAAATGGTTTCCAAAGCATAAGTGATTTGAGTAATCTTTACAAACTTAGCCATGTTATTGAAGAGTGATAGATACCCTGAAAACACTTTACCCCTTATAGCAGTTGCTGTTGATTTTCTGGTTATAAAGCGGGGGTGAGCTTAATTTGCTAACTTGTGCTACTGCTTGCTGCCTTACAAGAAGTAACTGAGGTGTTCTGTTTACACAGAAATGTTGGGTTAGGCTGAACAAGAGGTTTGTGCAATTGCACAAGGTTTTACAGCTATCTTTTTAGAACACTTCTTGAATGGCATGGCTGGTAGTCAGGAAACAAAAACAAGAAAAACACACAGAGTAAAATTATGCTCATATCAAAAGACAAAATATACTTTATCCATGTGATGCCTTGATAATGTTTTCTAATATCCTTGTAATTTAGCATCACTAGAGGATACGACACTTTGGATGGTGCTACTGCTGACTCAGTAGCAGTGGTACTCTCACTCCCACTCCTTACTAAGTCAACACAGCAGCACACTAGAAGACTTGTATTTGTGTTAATGGTGTCCTTCCTGTGGGAAGTAAACATATGGTCTCTTTCACTGCAGTCATTCATGTTTCCATTTGGTTAGGACAAATATTGGCAGGATACCAGTGCCCTGGCCAGATCTTGGCTATATAAAGGCATTTTGTTTTTCTCCAGTTTCAGTGTAATTTTGAATACATCATTTTGAATTTCCTACACAGTGTGTTGCTCTGTTCATGAGTTCCTGGGTTCAGGAGTAGGTGATATGATTGATGTTTGAACAGAACATTATAAAGTGCTCCATGAAGGTTCTTAAGGGTCTTGAGAGAAAGACTTGCTGTTGCAGAAAAATGCAACTTCTGCTCTCACACAGTATTTTTAGGATACAACTTTCCATGGCTGATTTTCATGCTCATTGGTAGCTTATTTTAGTTATAAACTCTGTATAGCTCTTGGAAATCTGATTTCATTCAGAACTAACATGTTCTATTTTTCAGGTAGATCAAAAGAAAAAGTGGTGTTTGAAGGAAAGCTCTTCAGTTTCCCTGACATCCCCAAGTATTTTTTATAAATATAAGCACTGTTTATTTACTTGGGAGGGAGGAATTTCTGATTCAGCCAGCAAAGAACTCTATTCAAGTTTTTGGCTCAGCCAGAGCAGGCCAGTAGATTTTAAACATGAAAGGATTTTAAATGTCCCCACACCTTTAAAAGGACTTTAGGAGATACAAGAAGCATGGGGAGGAGAAGAGTTTTGAAATCTGAGAATATTTTAATCCCTTTGTAGGTGTGATTTTTTTTTTTTTAAATCTCTATGTGATTTAAAGTTCAAAACTGTAAGGAGGACACGGAAAATGAGAAAATAGTAAGAGTGATAAGCACTCTACTCTGCATTTGTGTGGTCTCACCTTGAATACTGTGTGCAGTTTTGGACACCACAATATAAAAAAGACATTGAGCTATTGGAGAGTGTCCAAAGGAGGGCCAAGAGGATGGTAAGGGGTCTGGAGGGGAAGCCATACGAGGAGTGGCTGAGGTCACCTGGTCTTTTCAGCCTGGAGGAGACTGAGGGGAGACCTCACGCTGGTCTTCAGCATCCTCACGAGGGGAGGCAGAGGGACAGGTACCGATCTCTGCTCTCACAACCAGTGACAGAACCAAAGGGAATGGCATGAAGCTGAGTTGGGAGGTTTAGGCTGGATATCAGGGAAAGATTCTTCTCCCAGAGGATGGCTGGGCACTGGAACAGGCTCCCCAGGGAAGTGGTCACAGCACCAAGCCTGTCTGAGTTCAAGGAGCATTTGGACAACACTCTCAGGCACATGGTGTGGCTCTTGTGGTGTCCTGTGCAGGGCTGAGAGTTGGACTTCAATGACTGTGATGAGTCCCTTCTACCTCAGCGTATTCTATGATTCTATGACTAGAAAGATAACATTTTCTGTGCTAAGGAGGATTCTTTCCTGGGTGATACCTCTGTCATAGTATAATTGAGAGCAGGGCATGACTTTTTCCTAACATTGTCAACTGAAAAAAAAACCCTACATGCATCACCTAGACTGATTATAACATTTTGGGTTGTGCTGTAAAAGAATTTTATGTATGATAATAAGTTTGTATCGACGTGAAATCTCAAATAGTTTTTAAGAGCTATTAATTCTTTGAGTATCCTTTCGCCCTTTAAAGCTTTGGTTATTAGTACATGTGTCTTTATTTTGAAACAGAGTAGATAGTGATCTGTTGTGCACCTCCTACAAGCAAGTTTGCAAGCCTTCCCTTGCCAAGCAATCCTTGCTGACATACTCTAACACTATGTAAAGCCTTATGAGTTTCCAAAGGGTGTGGCAAGGTTCCTGTGTAAATATTATTGAGGCATTTTGTTCCACACCTGCAGAAGCAAAGGTGTGGTAAAATTTGACAGTCCCAGCAGAATTCCTCATGCATGTATTACTTCTACATGCTTTAGCTTAGACACTGTAATTAATAAGGGCAGTGTTTGTCCTGAGAAATTTTGCTCTGGTAAGAAGCACAACACTTCTGAGAAAGGATTGATCTCTATATCTGAAAAGAGATGGCTTATCTGTGAATGAATATGTATACTGTTTCTACATGTGCAAGGGTGCAGTTTTCGTTTGAATGACTCAGGTGGTGAGCATTTTAAAAGTATCCCAGATTGCAGATGACATAAAAAATATGAAAAGTGGCCTGGATTTCTCAGTCATGATCCACAGTGCTGCATGATGAGTAATGACATATGTGTGGCTTGTATGCACTTCGGCTGAAACTTGTCATTTTTCTGAAAAGATCTCTCAAAGGGTGGAACTGTGCGTCAGCTGCACAACTGCTGAATCAGAAAACTGATCCCTTCTTCCTCTTCCAGTGCTACAGTGAAGGATATGCCACATTATGGGATGAAGAATCTGAATACCAAGTCAATATATCTTCAAAACACATTTGTAAAGAAGAGACCATCCTAAACAGGAGCCTTGTGCTGATGTGCCAGAGCAGGGTATAGAGGAAAGACTCTCTTTTAAGAAACCCATTTAAACATTTGCTCTGTTTTTCATACAGCTTGATTGCAAATATCCTTGCTTGGTGGGATGGCCAGTAGTTTCCCAAGGCAGTCGGTATTTTCAGGAGTTTCAGGAGGAGAATTTTCCCAATACTAACTTGAGGAGGTGTACAGGAAATCTTAGATACTCACTGATATGCTTGGCGCTTGCTGTCCCTTCGTAGTTTCACGCTTTTTAGGCTAACCTTGGAACTGATCTGAACTACCTGGTTAAGTGCACATACAACAGCAGTAATACTTTGTCCTGGAAGAGGGTAACCCCAAAAATGAGGGCTTGGAATGGAATTTCCCCTTTAGATTGACAAGGATCTGGGCTGAACTGTAATGTCATAAGCATCACTTGAATATGTCTCATCAATGCCTTTGCCATTGCATCTTTCTATCTCTCACATTCCCTGCCTGTTGCACAAAGGATCTCAGTCTCGAGACCTGACATCCTTTTGTGTGGTTCAAGTTAGCAAGCTTTTCATAACCAAGGAGAAATTAATGATCTGATACACAAAAGTTATACAAGATGATCTCATGTTCATTTCTGCTCTCAGGTAAAATAAGATGGAAAGTTTTCATTTTATTCCTCAAACTTTTGTGAGAGTTTCAAAAGTGTGAACTTACAGGGTGTTATTACACTGAGGACCTTCTTTTAAACAATCCTGATGATCATCTGCCCTTTACCAAAGCATTTCCAAACTCTTTTGATTTAGCTGTAAGGAGATCTTAATGGCTCCATTGTTTTTTTGACTGATATCTGTGGCTCTTTTAGCTCTTTGAAAGCCAAAAGAACTCTGTGTTGTTTAAAACTAGTGCAGTAGTCCCTTTCAGCCGCTTTAGACTTTTCTTTCTTCTTGGTCTCTCTCCTTTCCTTTTCTACGCTTTTGCCTTTATCTTCCTTAATAGCCTTTATCTTTCTTAATGTCCCTTACTTCTGTGGTTGCTACTTCTTTATCTGGGAACGCAGGCAGACCAACATGTAAGTCAAGATTGATTTGAATTCACTGGAACAGAGGCAACATCAGGCTGAGGAAAGTTACGAGAGGACATATAAGGAAAGGCAGAGCAATTGCTCTCTGTTGCTGGAGGAAGAGGCTCTCCCCCCCACCTCCGGCAGACGCAGCTGAGATGTAGCTTGAACTCTGTAGCTGACACTGCAAAATGTCATAGCAGATGGTCCCTCCAGGCAGCAGGAGGGGTAAAGTATCCTCCCACTTTCTTCTTCTCCCTGACACTTCTCCTCTTAGAATGAAGTCTTGACTCCATCCCTGCCCTCTTCCCTCACTGCCCACGGAAGTAGAGATTGCTGAAGGGCAAGGAGGGAAAACGAGGGCATGATAAGGGTGGGGATGATCAGTGCCTTGGGGAAAGATAGTTAATGAACCTCATCCAAGGGAAATGAGGCAGAATGAAAGAGAAAAGAGGAAAGAGGGACTGCTCCTACACACAGCCCTGCAAAGTTCAATGATTCCTCCTCTACCCCCTTTGATCTTTAATTCCCTTTCTTACAAAAACCTGTCTGGCACCTCACTATTCTCCCACTCCATACTGGCCTCTTATCAGAGACACTAAACTGGAATTTCACCTGTGTGACTAAGAAGTCAGCCCTCCACTTTAAGGGTTTGCGCACCTCCAGGAACCTGTTCCTGTTCTCTGAAGGTGCCACTAATAGAAATTCATTGCTTGCCTGCTGTGGGATGCTATTGCTAGCATTTAGAAAAAGTAGGAAAGTGATGAATGAATTAAAGAAATAAGACCACAAAATTAGTTTGGATTTTTTTTTTTTTCCCTAGGAGTAGAATGCAATTGACAGTGTTTGTTCCTGTCACAACAGCTGGACTATATGGTGTTAAACTCTTTTTCTTGTGATGTTCAATACTGTAACAGTGAGGAAAGAGTCCAGTTGCAAATGATATCACAATGTAATAAATCCCATATAATAAAATGTAGATAAATGATAAATGATAAATTATACTTCTGGACTAAAAATGTGTAGCATAAAGCTATCTATTATCTCACTTTTGTTCCTAGGCATTGTTAACCATCCTAGGAATTTGCTGCTCTCAGGGTGACTAAATACTTCCTGGGATTTTCAGAGGTATTCTGTATTGTCTCCAAGAGGGATAAAAGTGAGGGAAAACACTGAGAGCTTTGTGGTCTGGGCACAGGATAATTAAAATGAAGGAACTGGTGGGGCTCATTCTCACATGTGGCCAATCTCATTTGGTGAAAGAAAACTAAGATGGCTTGATAGTTTACACTACTTCTGCATTAGTAATATTTGGATTTGTGTTTAAAACTCAGTTAGTCACAGCATTGTGGATTCTTCAGACTTAAAGATATGCAACATTTGACTGGGAAGGGCTCTGATGTGTTTTTGAAGTTAAGACCAGATGACTGTCAGCTGCTCATTCCAACACAAGTTACTCTCTAACTCTGTGAACTTCAGGAGACCAATTTTTGCAAATAACTGACTTTGTTCAACCAAGCAGTACTACTTGCATTTTTATGTATTAGAACAGTTAGTACTGGAATAAACAGTAAAGCCTCGGGGTCAAAATCTGTCATCTCTGTGGAATTATCTTCCCATTGTAAGACCGCAAGAAAGCAAGCGTGGTCTTGTATTGACACAACTCACCAATCCTTTGAATAAATTTTGTCTCTTTGCATGCTTGAAATTACAAATATATATGGGGTGTGGTGGTAGAGCAGTAAAAGCCTCTAATGACAGATCCTAAAGCTGTGAGTATGAGCCTTCTTCCATACTTGTGCTGAAAGATATTCTGTGGGTAAACAAGACCCTAATCCACCTGTACTTCATTACACAGCAGAAAGCTGAAGTCTCTAGGACACGATGCTTCCTTTGCTTCTTTGAGGATGGAGAGAAGAAGCTGTAGCCTCATCTATTGGCACAAAGGAGAGGACTTATTCCTGAGTAGTGGAAGCCTGATATCTGTCACACAGTTTGGGGCTGGATCCAGTCTTGTTCATTTAGGGTCCTGTACTTTAGGTGCCTTTTATTACAGAAGCTACAGTACCTCAGGTGTGGAAGGCTGTTGAAATTTTTAGCATTCAGACAAATATTTCTCTGCCATGGATCTGACAACTCCAGTGTCCATTCCTTAGTGAGGGTATGGTTTGCCAAATTCCAAAATGGTTTCTGAAAACAGGACTGGGAATATGTGGTGGGGTTTTTTCTTCTAAGGAAGTGACTATTGAGTACAAGAATATGACTGCTTGTGGCTGTGCTGGCAGCTGAAGTCAACAGAAATCAGGAGGTAGCACTGAAAATATCTATGTACAGGAGCAGATGTACTTCTTTGTGTCTTCTGTTTGTGAAAAAGTATGCTTCAGTTGACAAAAACTAAACCAGCCTGGAAATAATGTAGTTTTAGAACAAATCTGCTAAAAAGTAAGTGTTCTTAGGAATTCAGGTGCCCTATTTCCATGACCAGATCGACAGAAACTCTAGGACAATAATAAATACATTGTTGGCTCTCTTGCAATAAATTTCCCCATTTGTTATCTCTTGATCAGCAATCAACTGATAAGATAAAGGAAAGTGAAGGAATAATTTGAACTATTGACACACCAGGGAAGGTGCTGTCATGTGTTCTTCATTCTTTTGCAAGATCATGTTTGCTACCAGCAAATCATGTCCCCTAAGTCCTGCCAAAGTATGTGTTATTTTGGAGGATGGAGCAGGGGAAGCCAAAAAAAAATAGAACAAGCAAAATACTGTGTGGTGGAACTGAACAAAACATTCCACCACAGTCCACCCAGCACTGGTGTTATGCTGTGCTGGAACCAGGAAAGAGCTTAGGCTTCTTGCAGTAATTGTATCCACCAAAATCCTTCAATTTTCCTGGCACTTCTCTGTGACAGTTTCCTACAGTTCTATTTCATTTCTTCTTTCAGTGACAAAGAGATGAATAATTAATTCCAGAGAAAAACTGTAACTTGCCATAGACATCCCATCTCCTAGCATGATTAATCTCTTTCACTTCTAAATAAGAGCCCATAAAGCTTTGTCAACACACCACAAAGATAAGTAAAAAACTCCTTCCCATTTCCCATTCCCTTGTGTTCTCTGAGGCAGTGCTGTGTCTCAGTGGCATGTTGATTCTGCACATACCCAGCTGCCTTCCAGACTGCTTATCAACTCCTGTTTCAGAGAAACTGGATGAATCATGTTTTGTGCAGGAAGTCTTATATCTGACTAGTTTGAGTTGCACTCATGGGCAAGTATGGGTCACGCTGGTCCCTTCCTGGCAGAAAATTGGTCTCAGTATTGCATCTTCACCCAGATTTAAGACATATTCTCATTTCTCACCTCTATGAAATCAAAGCACCAGCTCAGGTAGAAGAATCATAGAAACATAGAATATTACAGGTTGGAAGGGACCTATAAGGATCATTGAGTCCAACTCCCTGCTCCTCGCAGGACTATCTATAAATAAACCATGTGACTAAGAGCATTGTCCAGATACTCCTTGAACTCTGGCAGGCATGGCACCATGACCACTTCCCTGGGAAAGCCTGTTCCAGTGACTAACCCTCTGGATGAAGAAACTTTCCCTAATGTCCAATCTAAAATTGCCTTCATGAAGCTTCATTCCATTTCCTCATGCCCTAGCTGGTCATCAGAGAAGATCAATACCTCCCCCTCCACTGCCCCCACTGAGGAAGCTGTAGACTGCGATGAGGTCACCCCTCAGCCTTCTCTTCTCCAAGCTGAACAAGGCTTGTAAGTCTTGCCCTTGAGAGCTTTCACCATCTCAGTCACCCTCCTCTGGACACACTCCAGTAGTGTGAAGTCCTTCTTATATTGTGGTGCCCAAAACTGCGCACAGGACTCGAGGTGAGGCTACCCCAGAGCAGAGCAGAGAAGGACAATCCCCTCCCTTGCCTGGCTGGCGATGCTGTGCGTGATGCCCCCCAGGACATTGTTGGCCCTTCTCACTGCCAGGGCACTGCCTACTCATAGTCAACTTGCCATCCACCCAAAGCCCCAGATTTGTACACACAGCAGGATTACCCTGTTTCCAGGTGCACTTTAAATACTCTGAATGAAATACATTTGCTTAAATGTGTTTTTATTATGATTAAAGGAGCGAAAGAGTACATCTGCAAGACCTATTATATATGGGGATATGTGGAGAAAATTTGAATAGCAACCTGTCATATTTGGTCATAATGATTGAGCTGAACAGATTTAAGGTGAAATATAAATTATAAGATTCCTATAATGCATCTTTAGAGAGTGAGGAAGAACCCTGCAGTATCAGGAGCAGAAAGCAAAATCAATCAATTTATCAGAGTAGATATAGTTGGTGGTAGTTTAGAGTTTAATCGGGGAACTTTTGAGTAACTAATTCCAGAAGAGTCACCACAAAATTTGTCCATAGACAAACCTGGCTTAGTTAGAAGACTGTCTTTTATTCCTATAAAAATTCTACTGATAAAGGGCATTGTGTTTTTTCAGTGTGATGATTTGGCACTATTATTGTTAACTTGTACCAGAAACATCTCTGTCAATGCTCATGGTTTCCTTGGTTGGATTCTCATTCCCTTAACTTCATCCATGAGTAAATAATAATAATACTCTGTGGAAAGGAAAGGCAAAGGGCCTCCATTTTTATGGCATAGTTTCTCTCCGTTAACTTCCTTTTTTCTTTTTTTTTTTTTTTTCTTTTTTTTTTTTTTAATAAAGCCTTCTGGTTTTAGAAAATATAGATGAAAGAGAAAGTTTGTATTTCTTTTTACCCTTGACACTGCAGCATTTTGAGTCTTGCTGTGAGGAAGAGAAACTCTTTTAGCTTTCCTCGCTTTAAGGGGAAAAGCATCTGCCAAAGAACAAAATGCTGTCGCTTGGGTTGTGCTTGATCAAGAAGAGGAAAGGGCGGTCAGCCCTAATCTCTTCAGAGACACTTGTGTCATCCACCCCAGCTCCTGATGAGCCTACCACTTTACTGCCTTCATAGATTTCCACAAATGCTTCATGGAAGGCTCCAGACACTCTTCAGGATCTCTGCTGAAGAGATGCCAGAGAGATTGGCTGATGAGCTGAACAGTTCAGTGATACCCAAGGATTTTAAGACTGATGTGAGGTTATATTTTTCCTCAATCTTCATGCGAGGGAGATAAACTTTAATTTTCCTCTCTTCCATCTTACTAGAACTGGTCCACTCCTTGAGATTTTCAAAGGTGATTGCGGTCTCAAGCTGCAAGGAAACAAACAAATTAGATCTCTGGGATGAGAGCACAGCTTCTTTTGTAGCAATGCAGTATGATTTGTGGGCTTTTTCATCTTAAATTGACTGCTCTTGTCATGGTGTATTTTCTGGGTATAAAAGGATTAATGTGTCTAGAAGAGGAAAGCAAACCATGACTCACTCTTCTCTGTCCTGCTTCCTGTTTCTTTAATAGGCTCACTGCCAATTAATTTTCTTAATGAGATGGCAACTCAGCAAATTTCCCCAAGGGTCTTGCCTATTTATCTTCTTTTCTTCAGAAATATATTCCAAAAGTCATTCTGTGCTTATGAGTTATAAGTTCTATCCACATTTAGGACCTCCAAGTAAGGAAGTGTTAATGGTAATCAGTTACTTATACCTGAATTATATAGAGGCATTTGAGCACAGCTAAATTTCTTCGGTAATAAATGAGCTATCAGTTATTGAGATCTGTGCTGGTGATGTGTTTTGAGATAACTTTATTGTGAAGAGTTTTTCAGCACCTAAATTTCACTGTGATTATGGTTTTCTGAAACCCAGCTGCCAGGGCCATACCTGCTCCAGGCCAGAGATTTCATCAGGCAACAGCACCCACAGGCTCAGCCGCCCACTGGCATATGGAATCTCCAGGATCCTACATTTCTCAGAAGGGATCTCTGCCACTTTAAATGTACCAGTCTGAGACATCATCTGCACAGGTTTGCTTTCTTGCTGCAAAACCAAAGAAAATAACATAATTTTCACGAAAATGATTCCTAGAGTGTAGAAATGTCTACTTATGGTTAAAACTGATAATTGCTCTTTTTCAGGAAGATTGCACAACTTTACTCCCTTCATAAATTCTGGAAGGCACCTTTAAAGTGATGTATACCCACATACCTCAGTAATTTTGAAAGGAACTGTCTGGGTGTCTTCTTCCTTAAATGCTTTCTCCCACAATCCTTTGAAGTAAATGGCACTGACAAGGACCATGTCAGTTTGTGGACCCACGGAGCTTGGTTGAAGGATATTTTTAATTACCCCTTTAAAAATGCATAGGAAAAGAGAACATGTATAACACACCTGTGTATAACACATTATACTTGGCAATTACAACATTAAATTCAGGGTAAAGAATTTGTGGGAAGGGCAGGGACATTGCTTTGGCTTTGTAGCTGTTATCTTGTAGGTTGATTTGCTCACTGCTGTTGGTAATGGTTGTTGTTTCTCTGCCTAAAAAGAATTACAGTGAGAGATATAAGATCCAGGGGTTTACTTGTTACAAAACGAGTGTATTTTGTGACAACAGGAACCTTTGGAACCTTCTATCCCAGGACGGTCTCCCAACCAAATATTTGATACTTTTTGCTTCAAACAAAAGTTGAAACATTGCTGTCAAACAATTTGTCAATGTGTATAAAGCATATTTTAGTGCTGTCCCTTTTATCAAGACTGAAAGTACTATGTATCCACAAAGACTCTACAGATAGAGTCCTCTAACAGGGGTGTGTCTGAGGAAAGAAGAATCATTAAATGATAGTTCTGTATCTGGAAGCTGATCTATTATCCAGGAGAAGGAACAGAGGGAGAGATTTTGGTTTTTCATCACCTGACTTAAGTGTTCTCATATGTTGTTCAAACATGGTGGCAGAAAGGAAAATACCTATGCTGGTAGTTGTCTTCTTCTTACCATTTGTCTGACTTTCAACCCAGGAGTTTATGAGCTCTCTGGCTTTTTCTGCAGCTGTTTGAAAGCTGATAGGTTCCAGCCCTCCCTTATACAGTTCCTTCACACATTGTATGTATTCCTGCAAAGGAAGAATATGCCATTTTCAGATCAGAATGTCAAAGCACTTTGCAAATGTAACAGGCAAGAATGAAATTAACAAATCTAAGCAGTCTGCTTATTGAGGCTAATCAGTAAACCGTGAGCTAGTTCACAGGCATCTTAAGATTTGACATGCATTGTTCCAAGCAAGCGTATATGCCCACTCTTTAAACAATATCTTCCAGAATTGAGTTTGATCCAAAACCCACATTCATTTCAGTTAAGTATGGAGTTATTTTTCATTTTGCCAACTTTTAAAATTTTAAGTTTGCAATATTATTTTCCTTTAATTTCAATTTAAATGTTCCTTTCAATTTAAAACCTTGCAATATTTTTGAGAACCTGAAGTTATTTTTCAGATTGGTTTTGCAGGTTGAGAAAAGACTTGGAGTTACCTCTTGCCAACAAAAATTACCTTTATTAATTGTACCTTGACTTGGTTGGATCTTTATTGTATTTTGCACAAACAACTTTTTAGCTAGTCACATTTTTTCTCAAGACTTTCAAGGGTAAGGGCTGTGATAGAGAGGATCTTTCCATGCGGAAGAAAATTTCTTTAGCAGAACCTAGACTTTTGACAAAGCTTTTTCCTTTACAGAAAGTTACAGCTTTGACATTCAGATCAGATCTTAGAGCAACTCACCGGCAGGATTGGGTATTTCTCGTCAGCATAAAGTTTACTGGCAATGCTGATGGAATAGTTGTCACTTGGTTTGGTGATTTGGGTGAAGATGTCCTTAAGTGAAGTGTGGATGCTTGCAGATGTGCCACACTGATTGACAGGAATAGAAGTAAAAAGATAGATGATGTTATCCTAGTTTTAATAATGAGTAGATATTACATACTATATGAAAGGAGCAGAGTAGTTCAGATGCTTCTGCTTATAAAACTGTTCATCCTATGCTGATGTAGCAATTTTGTAATATATACAATTAGGTGCTGGTTTTCTACTGTAATTTCCTCATACCTTTCTTGGGGGGGTTTTAATTACCTGCTACAGTAATCTAGCTCCAGCAGATCAGTTCCCAACCAATCCTGTTTAACCAGTAGCACCCAGTTACTTCAATCTATAAATTCCTCCTATTTGCCCAATATTATGGTGATAGGTTTCATTTTATGCTTGCTCTGAATCCTCTGTTACCTGCCTTCTCCATTTATTCTTATGAATGTGTTCCCACAAATGCTGGATGAGGAGCAGTAGCTGCACATTGGAGAAGGGTTGGAACTGCTAAGAGACTGCTTTATCTGGTAGTTTTTGCTTCCAGGAGAAACTGACATAGAGAAGGAGATGAAATTATTTTTGTACCTGAGATTCAATGCTCTCTCCAAATCCTGGGATTTTATCAAAGTGGATAGCCTGTAATTAAGAATAACAGTAGTTGAAATAACAGGTATGACAAGAAAAAGGTTATGCAACTGAGATTAACACATAATGTTTGAAGCAAACCTATTAACTAACTGAGAAGCTGGATGACTCAAAAAGTGAAATCTCTCTGTACCATCTCTGAATAGCCATGCCTATTGTTGCCTGCTTAGATGATCTTTTTTTCTATTGAACATTTAGGATTCAGATCCAGTGTGTGGATCTACCTACCAATAATACCAACTTCCTTATAGGTAAGAAGCCAGCCACTCTCTGTGAAGATAGTGAGAGCTGTAGCAAATACATAAAAAACCTCCACTTTGCAGTCTGGGGATGTGTTTTGGCTCTTTTGCTACAGATTTTGTCTCCTTTCCCTATTCCAAACAAAGGACCACTAGAACATGTTTTTGTCTGAGAATTCTACTGCTAACAATGATAAAATTTAAATTCAGTCTCAAGATTTCAGGCTGATGCATTTGTTTAATACTATGGGAGTTTAAGGTCCACAGCTTTTGATAACTCTGGATCCACATTTTTTAGCCTCTGAGGGACATTATCATATAATCAAGGGCTATGGCTCTGTTGAGCAGCAGGAGGGTTTAAATCCTTAAATGTAGTCTCACCTTTTCTATCTGAGCCTTGGTGTTATCTTTTGCACCTATGTAGACCATGGAGAGGGTTGAAATGATGAGCAGAGGGGAGTAGCAGACATTCTCCTGGATGTGCTGGCTTCTCAGCTCCCTGAATATGTCACAACAAACTTCTGTGCTCACTGGACCGATGGAGCCCATTGTGCAACAGTATTGCCTAGAGCAAAGAGCAGAAGTACAATGACAATGTAATGATGGGAGTACCATAAGCACACAGCACATGCACTTTAATAGGAGTTTTCAGGCAGTAAAGCATAAACAAGTAGTTGGGAAGTCATTCTGTGCTCACATGTCTATTGCTATGTTCACCTCTCGTGCACGTTAGAAACTCTGCTTTCACAACTCTGTTTCCTTCCTGCATTTCTATACATTTACCTTTTTGTAACAGTTCCTCAGAGGTCTGGAATCTGTGTGATTTCTGTTTACCTTTTCAAAGCAGTCAAACAACAATTGCCTGTACTTATTTTCATTCACTGAACGCTGTAATTCCTTAGGACTTTGTAGTAGCTTGATGAAAACAAGAAAATATTATCTCTTTGATATACTTGCAAAGCTGGATATTTAAGTGCAAATTATATTTGACTTGCTCTAGATTTGGACAGACATAGGAAAAAGCAAAGGCTGGCTATTTTTACTTTCTAAAAATAAGTAGGTGTAGTAAAATATGTTTTTGTTACACAGTACTTACTGTCAGTAGATCTTCAAAGGCCCATAGCTTTATCTTTGTTTTAGTAATGGAAGCATGGATAGGCAATATAATTTGTCTAGGAGCAAGACTGATGCACAAAATTTGTGTTTCATTGTATTGTGCTTTCAGATATAGCTTGCTTTGCTTAAATACGCTACAGTGTAACCTGTCTGAGAAATTTAATTTTTGTTTTTCAAAATCCAGCCCCTTATGTAGGAGCTAAATGCTGGGATCTCAAGTTTCTCTTTGTAGTGTTAAACTCTACCAAGGTATTTTGTGACTGAGCTCTTGGATATACATATACAGACACACACATATTTCTCTCACTTTCCTCTCTGTATACGTGTTCACATTTACAGGTTGTTTAAAAATTGTACATCTGTACACCAACACACTTTTTTGTGTTGTCTTGTGTTCACCAACTGTATTTTTCAGGCATGCAACTCTCAGGGAAATTTCACACTAAAATAAATTCAGCAAATTCACTGAATGCCACAGTTCTGCTCCCAATGCACTCTTTTGAACCAAAGGTCAACCTAGCAAACTTATTACTTGTCTGTCAAAATCAAGCTTAAAACATACTGAATGGAAGGATAAGATGCTCTGAAATAAAATCATGTTTTGAGCACAAAATAATACTTTAAGCATAAAGAATAATGTTAAAAATCTCCACAAAACCCCAAATATTGAGTTTTTACACATAATAAAGTAGTGTAGGATGCATGTACACAGGTGAGATTTGTAGAGAATATAATGCAAATATTCTGTCCTGAAAAATATCAAACACAAAACAATAATTTCTCTCTTTAAAAGTTTAGTCAGAAAAAAGAAATAATGCAGTGAGATGGTAAATTTTCCTAGAGAAATGCTTACCTTCAAGCTTCAGCACCAAAGACGCTACAGCTTTCCAGCTGTATGTGGGCATACTGGCTGAGCCCTTGGGAATTTATACAGTCTGAATTGTGACCCACCCATTGCTGTCCTTCAGAATTTTGACTTTTGACACCATAAAAATAAATTAATGGTGTTAGGTCAGTTTTTTGTTTCAATGGGTTTGGGTTTGATTGAAAGGAGAACAAATATTAGTTTTTTATTCTTTATAACAGTGCTTTCCACCTGTACATCAGGACTGTTGGCTGGAGAAAAGGCTGAAAAATAATGCTTTATTTGCAACTAGATATGGGGATGGCAGTAAAACCAAAAAATGTTAAAACCTTAGTGATGTCACACATAATTAGCAGTTATTAGTCAATATGTCAATAATTGGTCAATTTGTTATTATGGTTGTAGTAATAGACCAGAAATCTCTTTCAGTTGATCCTTTCTGAATGTACAAAATGCAGCCATGTTAGACAGAAGAGAAGGAAGGATAGAACTTAACCTTTTATTCTACTAATAAAATTGGGGAGATAAAGAAGGGTGCATGTGACAAAACCAATTGAGATGAAAGTCAAAAACAGGAACATTTTTTTTTGAGAAGCTGGAATATTTATAAAATACCTTTGTATTAGTGTGGTTTTCTAGCAAAATATTTTATTCTCAGGGCATAACTGCAAAACCTAACTCTAGACAAAGTAAAAAACTGTCAGTTTCAAATGTATTTGCGTACGCACTTGTATCTCTCAGATCTTCCATGAGTAACTTAATGGCCTGACAGATGATGGAGGAACTGTGAAATTCAGCGAGAGGAGTGTTCATGGTCTGTGGCACAATCATAATATACAATAGCGAATATATTTCCTTTATAAAAGCATTTCATTTATAAAAGCTATTGTTCTGTAATGAAATAATAGAATGGACAAACAGTTAAGAAACCATTCTGACCTCTGCAAAGCAGTGCATGGTTTCTAAAAGCAGGGGGAGAAGCAGCGTAAGGGAGGAGGGGGATCCCAAAGTCTGTATGCTGTAATTCTTTAGAACATACAGGACATAACTTGCTCTCTGTTAAGAAGAGTAGGCTCCTGCACTGCTGTCAAAAGTTGAGGCAGGGCAGTGTTCTTTGCCTCAGTCTGCCACCTCTTGTGAAAATAAATGTGCCATATAAATCTACACTCCCTTGATGAGTTGTTGTCTGTCAGAGTGTGTAGCTCAGGAGATGAGGTGGTAACACAGACATGAGGAAAGGCAGAAGTGCTTTCTAGTGCTAGGTAGCCAGAAGAAAGTCTGACATATGATAAAACAGTGGCAGGTGGTACCTGGACCCCAAGTCACAGGGCATGTATCACTCATGGCTTTGCTTTTAAGCTTTGTGCCCACAAAATAATGATTATCAGTCATCCTTCAAAGCTGATGATGAAAAAGTGGAAGAGGACATGCCAAAGTGGGCATATGGCAGTGATGCCGAGCTAGGAGGAGCTGTGGACTCCCTCAAGGGTCTTGGAAAGAGATCTGGGTAACCTGGAGAGCTCAGCTGCCACCAAATGTATGAAATTTAACAAGAGCAAGTGCAAGATTCTCCGTCTGTGATGGGGTGATCCTGGTTGCAAGTGAAAACTCGGGGATGAGAGGTTAAGAACAGCCCTGCATAAAGAGGTCTGGGGATTTGGGCCAGTAGCAAGCTGACTAGGAGTCAACAGTGTGTCCTGGTAGCCAAAAGGGTCAACCACATACTGGGGTGCATCAGGTACAGCCTCACCAGCTGGTTGAGGGAGGAGATTGACCCTGCCAAAGGGTCAATGTCCCTTTAATGTCCTTTGAAATCCAAACCATTCTATGATTCTATGATTTTCCCACTCTGCTCTGCACTGATGTGGGTTCACCTCGAATCCTGTGTGCAGTTTTGGGCACCTCAGTGTAAGAAGGACATCACAGTGTAAGAGTGTGTACAGCAGAGGGTGACAAAGATGGTGAAAGGCCTCAAGGACAAAACTTAAAGAGAGTGCTTGAGGTCACTAGGCTTGTTCAGCTTGGAGAAGAGAAGGCTTAGGGGTGACCTCATCTCAGCCTACAACTTCTTCAGTGGGGGCAGTGGAGAGGGAGGTGTTGGTCTCCTGTCTCTGGTGACCTGTGATGGGCCACGAGGAAATGGAATGAAGCTTCATCAAGGGAAGCTCAGATTGGACACTGAGAGAAGTTTCTTCATCCAGAGGGTGGTCAGTCACACCCTGAAACACGCTCCCCAAGGAAGTGGTCACCAACTGTGTCAGAGTTCAGTGAGTGGACAATGGTCTTAGTCATATGGCTTATTTATAGGTAGTCCTGCAAGGAGTGGGGAGCTGAACTCAATGATCCTTGTAGTTCCCTTCCAACCTGAGATACTCTATGATTCTTCTAACCTGTGTGCCTTCACCTAATAAGCTGTTTTCTCACATTGTTTATAGTGCTTCTCAGATTTATGCCACTATTTTCACTCTATCCCTTTTTTGTTCAGGGCCACTTTGTGCTCAGAAGGGTTTAGTTCTACTTCTATCACACTGGTCTTTCATTGCTGCATGTAAGAGTTGGTCAGTGTATTTAACTCACTGAAATCTGCCTTTCAAATATCCTTCAAGACTCTCTGCTAAACAGCCATGATTTCCATTCCCTTAGTCTGGTCTATCACAGATGAATTCCAGAAGTGTCCAGATGTGTATCACAAATCCAGCTCATCACATATGGCCTGTATTTTAGCACTTACAAACAGATTCAGGAAGCAGCTGCACTTTTGCCTGTGATCACTTTTTTCACTCCAACACACTGCAAGAATAGAAAAAAATTATCCCAGTGGTTTTTTATACCTGGTGAATTTGACTTCTGTGTAGTGTCCTAGTTCCAGACCGGCAGAACAACTTTGTATGCATTTTATTCAGACCTTTGTTTCATGAGTTATACAAAAGTCATGTTTTCTCTCCAAGAACTGGAGTTTCAGGTTCAGAATATACCCACAGTAAGCAAATACATGGAAGACAATAAGCTGTGCTGTGATAATGTATGATAAAGGCAAGCTGTGCTCTTTCTGAGCAGTCTGGTGTGGTTTTCTACGCTCAGACTGGGTGTTAATGCAAGGCCAGGTTTAAGCAATAGAGCAAATGAAGAACTGGATCAGAGCAGACCATCAGCATAGCATAACACACAAAAGTCTTGTACAGTCTGCTTGACATGGGGTCTAGAGAGAGTAAGCAAACTTTCCTGCACTTGGAAGACTATCTGGGACAACTGGCAATGGCTTGTCCTGTCCAGCACAGCTGTGCAAAGCATTACAAACAGTTCAGTCACACATCCTTGTTTGACAATGCTTGTCCCAAGAAAGAGGTCAGCTAAGGCTCTGCTGCCCTTTCCTCTGACAAGTATTCTATTGTGGAGCTGTCCCTAAACCAACAGAATCTCGAGTACCTGAGCCTTGGAAAATTGAGAGCATAAAAGGCACTTCTTAGCCAAAAGAATATGAAGTTCAGGTCAGCTCACAGACCAAAGCCTCTCATCTAATCACAAAAATCCTTCACAGAACTCAAGATTTTGTTCTGTCCTTGTTCCTCCTCTTTTGCCAGTAGAAAGGAGCATATTAATTGTTTTGTGTTTGTCTTCATTCCAGATTGTGACTCTAGAAGCTGTGTTTCAATCAGGAACAGAAGCCAACATTCACAGAGAGATTTACTGACTGCAGCTGACTGTCTGACTTGTTATCATTGCAGACCTAGGTGCTGCAGCTGTCAATGATGGTTTCTCTCTTTGTTATTCTATGGTGCTGTTTTTTCCCTGGTACAAAGCAAATGAATTGTCTGGTCAAACTCCTTCAGACAGGTGCTCATAGCCCACCTGGCACCTTTCTGCAGCAGCTCTGTTCCACTGGAGATGTACATTGTTGCCTGCGTGCTGCCTTGATCTCACAGACTGTGACACGGCATTTGTCATTGCTCTTAGTTGTCATTGCGATGTCCCGTATGACATCTTGCACTTGTTTATTCATTTGAACCTGACACAGGCTCAGGCTTCATTGTACACATGATGATTTCTTACTGCTCCCCCATGGATATTTGATCTGATGTAGGTTGATGTGACCTTCATGGCATAATTTTCAATGATCACATCCAAAAGGCCAGCAATGGCTTGGATGGGAGTATTTGACTCAGAAGCTGTAAAGCGTCCTCACTATGGTTGAAGGAGTTTTAGCCTCACATACATGCAAAGTCTTTCCCTTGCTTCCATATATACCACATATCTTGCTGTGAAAGTAATATGCAGTGTCTCTGATGATGAAAGTGCCTTCATGCTCTCGGAGTTCAAATGCAAAAGGAAAGTGTACAAAAGTTGAAAGCAAGGCGAATCCACGAGGCAGGAGTATAGAAGCTTTCCCCATGCATGCAGGGCTGGAATTTGAAAAGCAAAAATTGTGCTGGAGGTAAAACTGACTAGAGCCGTAAGAAAAGCTTATTTAGGTAGAATGGCGAAAAGAAGACTAAGGAAAAGCCAGGATGATTGAAGAAGGTTCCTGATGATTTGAAGAAGTGACTAATTTTCAGAAAGGAAAAGGAGGAGAAATGAGGAGACTACAGGTCTCTGCAGTCATCGGAAAAGTGTAGTGCACTGCTGCAAGGCACCAAGGGTTAGTACGCATTATGATCTGTGTCAAGAAAGACACTCAGGTTTTCTATGATATTTCTTAAAATACCACTTATTGTAGCTAACATTAAAAGGAAAAAGAGGATAATATAGGTAATCTCATGTTCCCTCAGCTCAAGTTGAGCAGCACTGGACAGACCATCAGTCAAGAAATGGCATGCAATGCAAGTCCCATCCACAGAGATAGGTGTTCACTGACACTTCGGTGTTTAGAGCTCTTGAAGAAAACAATTTCTGGTGTGAAACAAAAGGATGTTCACATGAAAACTTGCTGCTTCACTTTATGATAAATGCAAGGACACAGGGGATGCAGTCACTCATGCCAAGTGGGAGCTACCTACAGGTTCCTCCCTTCTGACTTGCATGCAGGGTTCATCCTGCAGCCCAGCGCAATGTGCAGGACAGCACAGGATGGGGAGCCTGCCTACACACTCGGCAAGCACAAGCCTGTGCCTTCTCCTGCCAAGTGTTACATGGGTCACTAACACCCTGGTGTACAGTTGTATTTGAGTTCCAATTTCTGCAGAAGGCTTCCAAGCAAAGCCTTCTGGGAACATTTTGAGACATATGGAAGAATAAAAGATTATGGGAAAAAGTAGCACAGATTTACCAAGGACAAATCTGTCCTGACCAACATCACTGGCCTCTAGGACAGCACAGCTTGTTCTATAAACTATAAAAAGGGAGTGCAGAGGTTATTGTACACCTGACTTTAGTAAGGCCTTCAGGATCATCATCCAGAATATCCTTGTAGCCACACTGGAGATCTATAGGCTGAGTAAGCAGGCAGTATTTTGGGTGGAAAGTTGGCTGTACTGCCAGGAGCAGCAGGAGCAGGGCTGCTCCATGAGGACAGTGAGATGGGCCAAGAGTCAACCCCCAGGGAGGGCAGTGTCCCCACTGTCTAGTGCCACACCACAATACCTGAGCACAGGGATGCAGAACCCAACATCAGTAACAGAGTCCATCAACAGCCATGGACACAGCAAGAGCAGAACCAGGATCATGGTCCATCTGCAGAGCCTAGGGTTAGGGAGCAGTGGGAGCTGGCTGCTGCCTGTGGAATGGGAGGCTCACTGACCAGGGCCTAGCCCCATAGCACCTGAGCAAGGGAAACAAGAGAAACCCTAAAAGGGTGGACAGGTCCAACCAAGCCTTCAGAACATGAGGCAATATAGTGACAGGACAGGTCCAAAACCAAGCTGGGAACTGTTTTCCACAAGTGGGGGCTGCAGTCAGGTCCAGTGACTACCAGGCAGGTCAATGGTGACAGAGCAGGCTCAAGTTCAAGCCAGGAGATCAGTGCACGAGCTGGTCTCAAGAGGGCCCATGGCTGGGCAGGGTAGGGCTGAGGGGAACAGGAGAGCAGCCCCTGATGTGGTGTATCTGGGGCAGGGGCTGATAGCACCAGGGAGGTGAGTAACATGGGGTCCTGGGCTGTGGGCAGGTGGGGGAGGTCCCATGGAAGATCAAGGCCTCTGCAGGTTTTTAGTGACCTCAGGGCTCAGAGCAGCAGCCTCCCCTCTGAGTACAGTGTGCTCTTGCTCCTTAGGGAAACCTGGGCTCAGTAGGGCCTGTCTTTAGAGTGACTCGCTGTCTGTGGGTGTCAGTGGGCTGTTTCAGGGGACATGGAGTCAGGGCAGGGACAGCGCATAGGAAAGGGTCATGGCATGAGAGGGCAGTAGCTGAATGAGGTGGTCAGCCCACTCCAGCGAGGCCCAGAGGCTGGTCAGGAACAAGCCAGGAGAGATGGTTTGCCTGGGTGGAAGGGGTTTCACTTAGGAGTCTGTGTCTGAGTAAATGGGTGAGTGCTTTGTGGAGATCAGGAAGATTTGTAAGGACAAGGCCCCGTGTGAGCAGAGACGCAGGCTCCTCAGTGCTTGGCAGAGGGCTCAGGTAGGACTGAGCTCACTGTCAGGGAACAGCAAGGGCCAGCTTCTCCCCAAGGAGGAGCAAACCCAGGAGGCAAAGGGGATCCCACAGCTGGCAGTGCAGGAGCCTCGCCAGCCAGGGCTCAGCAACTGAGCAGAGCAGGCCTGGAGATCACGGCCAGTCCAGATCATAAGGTAATGTCATGGCTATGAGGCAGGTGCAAAGACACATTGCAATTCACACAGCAGAAGTAGGTCCAGGTGCAGTGATCACAAGGCAGGGCCAAGGTCACACTAGGAGTCCTTGGAGAGGAATGGGCACAGCTGTGTTTGAACTGGAGACTCACACTCTTCTGATGTAATACAGATGGGAACTGAAAGTCCAGCACATAGTTTAGAGCTCCTGGGGCCGTAGGCGTGTGGGAGAGACTCCAGGTATGGCTGATCAGGACTATTCAAGGTTCATTAGTGCACTCAGAGCTTTGTCACACACTTACGAGCAGAAGAGATGGGCCTGGAGACACGGCTACGAGGCTTGGGTGTGAGGTCTGTCAGGAGGTAGAACTGGAGATGGGCACCTACTGTATAATTCCGTGCTATGTCTAGGCTGAAACATGCTTCTGTTGTGGGCAACAGCCTTGACCTGGGGAGTGTCACTTAATTTCTTGCTAATTAACATTAAATTTTTGTTGTTGATTGGGGTATTGACAATACCAATGTAACATACTATGAAATGAACAGACCTTTCATCCTGCTTTCCCACATTTAACCTCAATACAAAGTTAATTCTTTCTTCTGCTTACTGGATTCAGCTTCCTTGCTACACTCAGTATTCCCCAGTCCCTTAAGGGAAGCAGCAGGCAATGGAAGAGGTTGGGATTTGTGTATAATTGTTCATATCTGCTAGGTTTTGCTGCTCACTTTTATCCTGTGCACTAGTCTGCTTCAGGGGCTGCAGTTCCACAGAGATGTCCCTGCTTTAGCATAAGTGACCAGCAGGCTGCAGTCTCTCTGGCATATCACTGCCCTGACATTGACTACCTATGGCTGCAGTCCCTCAGAGGTGCCTCCTAAGACTGTGCCTTCAGCTGTGCTCTTAATAATATCTTCTTCTTAGTAACATCCCCATGTCTTCTCTCTTTTGTTTCTCCGAACACATCTATCACATTTCTGTGTTCACTGTTTCTTAATTACACTCGAGCAGAGGTGCTGTATGCTCCTCACACTGGAGATTTGGCATACAATGAGTTCTTTGCATTCATTACAGGGTCTGCTGCAACTGGCCAAGGACAGTTCATGTCCTCCTCTCACAAATGGTGCCAGTACCCAATACAGGCTCCAGAACTATGTGCAGAGGGTATTGGGGTGATATCCTGCGGAAGCTGGTCATGCTCTCAGGGTCCTAACACTGGCTGATTTCAGTTCTGGAACTTAAATAGCTGGTAGTATTTTCTATATATTTATTACCTCTCAATGGATTTCTCTTCCATGGTTTTGTCCAGTCTCCCTTTAAAATCATGTAAAATTTTGTCATCTCCACTGTTCTTTGACCATGAGTTCCATCATTCAGCTGTTTGTTGTCGGCTACCTCTGTATGTTGGGGTTTTTTTAACTGCTTTCCACTAACTTCTTTTGATACCATTAAGTTCCTGTGTCAGAAAATATACCAAATAGCCAACTTCAGTCATTGCCTCCGTATCATTCAGGACTTCAGACATCTCTGCTCTTGAGAACACCATCCCTCTCCGATGAGTTTGACTGCATGGGCTCAGGGATATCTGAAGCAGCTGCCAAGCCTTGAATCAGAGCAGTATTTGTGGCAGAGCTGTGAGATGCCTCCATGGGCGTCTACATCTCCCTCACTGAAGAGAAGAATTTAAGTAGGGTCTCTTGATTGTGGCCCTTGCTAGTTTGCATGCCTGTACCTCGCCATGAACCTCACTAAGATGGACCCTGTAATTCACCACTGCAAGTGTTCGTTTTGGACACTAGTAAGTAAATTATTAAAGTGTATTTTATTGGAAATAGCATGAGAAGGGAAAAGGAGACAGCATAGACCCTTCCATGTCCCTTCCAGTGGTCAGATCCCTAAGCACTGCAGCATCAGATGGCTCTTTATTCAGGGAACAGCACACTATGCATATCCCATGCATGCAGAGGTTCACTGGTGATGTGATCTTTACACTTTTATAGGGATGTTCTTAAAAGTAAACATCTCTGTTTATCATTTCTACTGATGGATGAAAGTGTGCAGAAAAATGCTGCTTTACTTCAAGACAAAGACAAGGATGCACCAGCAGCATCATCCCAGAGTGCCAGTTCAGGACCATCTATGAGGTTTTCTGTTATGAATAGCAGGTGAAATTTATCCCACAGCCAGATGATATGTTCAGCACTGTATAGTCCTGGAAACCAAGCAGTGTGTGCAGCATAACCTAGCACAAAACTGCACACAATGCTCAGCAGGATCAGATCCATTTTTATGTGGTCACTAACTCCTCAATGTACAACAGTGCTCTGATTAGGAATACTACAAACCCCAATTTGTGGATTTAACCTCAGAGCTTGATATTTGACCTACGTCATCACAACAGGCTTGTTTGGGAATCACTGGACTGTAGCAGTAGTGTAGGGAACTGCAGCATTTAATATCTTATGGGTGAAGCCCCTGCCCTTCTGATCTTGTTGTCACCTCCTGCCCTGCATCCCCTTTCCTTGCCAAGCGGCACCACCCTTGCTGTTCTTTGACAATCCCTTTTCTGCTGTCCCTTTTCCATATTGATAAATCTTAGCTCACTAGCCACAAGAAACAGAAAACTGAGGCCCTGCTCTGTGACAAAGCCTTTCTAGCAGACATGTAGCTTTCAGTTTGATTCTCAAATACCATTTGGGAGCCCAGGACAGCTTTGCCCTGGAGTCCAGGAGATTCTGTGCATTTCCTTTAGTGGCTGTGATTACAGTATAATGCCTGCTAAATCCTGTGCCTACAGCCATGGATTTGGTTTGCTTACGAGAAGGTAGGCCTCTCTCACAAGCCATATATGCAGAGGGATGTGGAATGGTCTCAGAAAATTATATTCCCCAAAGGGCAGGGAAGATATGTCATCTCCAACCCTTTCCCAAATGACATGAGAAGGAAAAGCACACTTAGTTCACCCTCACAGCATTTCGAATGCTGTCCTGTGCATGTGTCTGTTTGTGTTCCATAGCTCCCGGGCAGTACTGTATATCCAGAACATAGCATATAGTGAAAATGGAGCGTAGTGAATGGACAGATGGCAATTTATTGATGTGCCAGCTTCAGTGATGCTGCCAGAGAACAAAAAGAACTATAGGACAATACCTAGACTTTGTGGGAGTTTTGTGGTAGCTGGGATTCATGTTATTAAACTCTTGCTGAATTTCAGTGCTGGGAATCAGCAAGGCAGTGTTTGCACTCCATACAGCTGCTCTTCCCTCATCCTTTTGTAACACCCTCCATGCTGCTTTTTTCAGAATTACTTCCCATGAGAGCTGCAGCAGCCACGCTGACTGTGGCACTGCCTTAGCAGCAGGTCTTGTTGGCCCAGACCAGCAGTGCACAACCACAGTATTGGGCCCAGCCATAGACAAAGTGGTATGGATCTTACTCAGTCTTGCTGAATTTGGACTTTTATCTCTCATTTTAGCCTCCATAGAGGATGTTTTGTCTTTCATGAACCAAATAGCTCCATCCCTACTACAGTGTTTGACTGAGACATCTTTTTTTTCATCCAAGAGGGAGACATCTTAAAATGCCTCTGATCTTTCACCAAATGTTTCTGTCATTTTCTTCAAGACTTACTGGGTTCCAGGCACGGTGCCATTGGTCTGCATTTCAGTATATTGATCATAATCATATGCTTGCACAAAAATTAAGAACAAAATTGAAATCTACATTAAGCTCCCAAACTTAGTTTTCAACAGATGTCTGTCTGTCAGAAGACTTGAGATATCATTTTGTATCCCTAGTGACACCTAATGGCCCAATTTAAAATGAGTCAAATTGTTCTGTTTCACAGTGAGGACATTAGGTGGACTTCTCTCATGTGTAGTTTTAGGGAACCATTTACCATTTAATTAATTTTCGTTTCATTACCGTTGATTGTTTCTATTTCTTTTCTTTAAAATAATCATCAAGCAAAGGAACAACTAAACAAGAGAATAGTTATTTATATATGAATAGAATAGAATAGAATAGAATAGAATAGAATAGAATAGAATAGAATAGAATAGAATAGAAATTATAGTTATATTATCATTGTACCTAGAAAGTGCAAAGTGACGGATATGCTTGTTTCAGTTTAATAACAGATTTATAATTGTTTATAAACTTTCACCCTCTGCTCCTTAGAACAATATTTTATAAATCCTGCCTTCTTCTTTTTTTGCTTTAGTTGTAGCAAAGCTCTGTTTACTGCTTTAGGCTGTAAGAGAAGCAGAACATGTTATGAACCTTAAACCTTGAAATTGCATATATATAAAAATACTTTTTTGCTTGAATACTTGTGTTAACCGTATCTAACCTCTTATAACTGCCTTGGGAAGACCAGTATTTTCAGTTCTCTCACAGGCTTCATAGCAGCTAAGAAAATGTGTTTCCCTGTAGTCAGCATCACTATTTCAAGTTATATTTAATACTTACTTCGAAAATGTTTGAGACAGCTCCAAATACTGCCAAGTGTCTCCCTTTCTTAAGCACTTTTTAAGTACTGTGATTTGCAGTTCTGCATGTGTATGCCAGCAGAAGGAAGATTGCTTAAGTCAGTGATTAACACTAATAAGTCTTTCAATTGGATAAACTGTAACCTGAAGAACCCTAAAGACTGTGAAATAGGAAATAATATCTCCAGGGAATTATGTCATCAAAGGCAGTAATGAGGATTTCCTTGCACAATTCTTGTGGATATTAGACAGCTGAAGCAGTCCACCTTTTAAGAAAAAAGACTTATCTCGTATTTTTGAAGTTGTGTTTCTCAGTCATCACGTCAATATATTTACTAAGGGCAAGTAGAGAAAATCTTTTAAAACTATATGGAAATTCAATAGCAGATTCAAAAATTTGAGTTATTTGACATGTCATATGGAGATAAGCTCAAGGTAAAAATAAGAGCTGTAGGGTTTACCTTGCTTAAACTCAGAATTTTAGAAAAAAAAATTGGAAAAAAAAGCTCTTTAATGACTTCATATATAGGTGCATTCTGGTTTTGAAAATAGGATCTAAATCCTAGTCTAAACCCCTTCTGCCAATGACCACAACCCACTATATTACATATTTTGGTTGTGTGGTGCAGTAACCCAGAATAGGTAGGGACACGTTTAGTTTGCAATGCTTTTATTAGAATAAATAGAAGGACCAACAATTGACATCCACAAAATTAGTGACATGAAATACGAATGGAGATGGGAAATTGTGTCAGTCAGGAAGGTGTTGTGTTTGGAGATGATGATTTAAGAAGAAATTATAAAGTTTCTGTATGCCCCCTCAGAACAAGAGACCTATAGCCTTACAGTATGTGCAACACAAAGAAGCACAAATGCATTACTCGAAGAAGAATGATTTGCTGAAATTAAGAATTTCGTCTGCAAGTTGTCCAGGCATCAATTCAAGAATGCTTGCCCAACAAGTTCAACAGAAAGGATTCTGAAAGCTGTGTTTATTTCAGAGAATTCCTGTAGAAAAACCAGACTCTAAATATCAGTGTCAGAATTTCTCACAAAAATCAAAACACTGTCCCTGAATCTTAAGTTATTCAATCGCGATGGAAAATACTTCTAAGCTACCTCTTGAAATTCTCACTTACTCCTGGATGTAAGTCCTGAGTACAACTTGTGTAAGCAGAAATATTTGCACTCAAAAATCTGAAAAGACACACTTCTTCAGGAATATCTCCCTACATATTGAAGGCTTTCCATTTAGAGAAAGTAGTGAAGAGATGAGATTATACTACAATGCTATAGTAAAGGGGTTCTGTTTCTGAGGAGAACATAAGCATTATTTCCAGCCCTTTTTCTCCTTAGGGAGAACAATATCTACCAAAGAGGAGGATCATGTCGCTTGGGTTGTGTTTGATCAAGAAAAGGAATGGGTGGTCAGCCCTAAATTCTTCAAACTCAGAGGAATGTTGGATGTCTTCAGTCACAACCTCTGAGCCACCTGCCTCAGTGCCCTCCTCAGTGACTTCCATGTATGCCTCATGGATGGCCTCAGATATCTTCAGGATCTCTGCTGAAGAGATGCCAGAGAGATTGGCTGAGGGGCTGAACAGGTCGGTCATACCCAAGGACATCAAGGCAGATGTGAAGTTATATTTCTCCTCAATCTTCATGCGAGGGAGGTACACTTTCACTCTCTTCTTTTCCATCACCTTGGGACTAGTCCACTCCATGAGTCTTTCATAGCTGATTTTGTTCTCAAGCTGCAAAGAGAGGGAGGGAATAAAATGTCTGAGACAAAAGTTCAATGGGCTTAAAAGCTGTGGTTTTACCACCTGTTACTGTTTTTTTCCATTTACTTTGTGTACACAATAAAGCTGATACTTATTCTTAAATGCATTTGTTTATCCTGTATGCTTCTTCCTGACTACAAAGCATATCTCATCTGTCTTGAGGAAGTTCCTCAAACCTTTTTCATCTGAAGATTTCTTCATCAGATCAAGTCTTTTTTTTTTCTTTTTGTAAAAATACAGTTTTGGAAAACAGGAGGTCAAATTGGCCCTAAAACTGTTCCTTTTGGAAGATATTTTATTGATCCCTTTCCTAAACTTTATTCCTTCCCAATCCTACTTTTCACATTTTCCTTTTAGTCAGCTCTTGGAATGTTTTCTTCATCACTTTCATTTTTAATTTATTCTAGCATAAACTTTTCTTCTTTAGCATATATTTGAAATCACTCAGAGTGGTAAAAATCCTACTACCTTGTCTCCTTCTGATACCTGATGGAAGTTGGTGCATATAACAACATCCTTTTCTGCAGGGCTACAGCAGCGCTACACTGCTTTACCTTCATTTTATAAAACTGATTTCAGGACTCTCCTTAGAGGCTCTGCCTGAGTACCTGGGCAGCTTTTGTGCTGCCCTGCCTGCCCAGCACAGCCATTCTGTGGGCAGCTGGAATGTCAGTGGAAGCAAAAGGTCTGACAGCAGCCAAGCCCCACTGAAGTCATAACCCTTCTGCTTCCCCTGCCAGGCCCATACCTGCTCCAGGCCAGAGATGTCATCAGGCAGCAGCACCAACAGGCTCAGTTCCCCACTGGCATATGGAAGCTCCAGGATCTTAATTTTCTCTTCAACCACTCTTGCCACTTTGAAGGTGCTGTTCTGACACATCATTTGCACAGGTCTGCTCTCTTGCTGCAGAAACAGAAAAGTGAGACAATGCGATGAGGGAGCAATTTTTTTCTTAGGTCAGACAAATGTACAAGGGCTTTGAAAGGACAGGACTCAATCTTCAATCATGCTGCCTTTGAAGAAGAGCTGTGTCTCCATTTTCCTCTCTTGCCTGCTTGTGTGCCCTGGAAGCCTGGTCATACACAGATTTTGCAAACACTATTTGGCTTTAGGCCCAGGCACTGACAATGAGGGTCTCAGCTAAATCACCCAACCTGTGACAGCAATATGTATTTGTAACACCCAGAATGCTGCTGTATGTCCAACAGCTGCCCTGGCCAGAAGTGTCTCCATGCCCTCCTACCTCTGTCACATTGAAAGGTGCTTCCTGAGTGTGTTCTTCTTTAAATGCAGTTTTCCATATCCCTTTGAAGTAAATGACATTCACAAAGACCAGTGCAGTATCGAGATCAACAGAGCCTGACACAAGGAAATCTTGGATCCGTCCTTTAAGGAAGAGACAGGGCAGAGAGGGGTAAGATACAGCTCCTCTGGTGTGCACAAATCTCTGCAAAGTGGGGGTGATGGTGGGGGTTCCTGCTTTGTGGAGTTTTATATTCATAGTAATAAGCAATCTGCTCTTGCTTGACTCACTTTTTCTACACGTTGTGAGGAGAGGAAGAAGGTTGTAGTTTATGGTAGGCGAGGGAACATACCTGCTACCCGTTTTTCAGTCCTTACCATTTGTCTCTTTCTCCACCCAGGAATTAATGCGCTGTCTTGCTTCCTCTGCAGCTGTTTTGAAGTTAACTTCTTCCAGCTCTGCTTTGTAGAATTTCTTTGCACACTTTATGTATTCCTATGACCAGAAGAGTTACAGCTGTCAGACTGATGAGAACTTGGAATTACATAGATGGGTAACACAAGATTATAAAATAAAACAGAATGGTTTAAGCAACAGTGAATGTTTACTCCTGGTTTTGAACAAGTCAGTCACTGAACATCTCAGTCGCAGCTGTCTTCCTGTAACTGAATCTTAAAGCTGTACAAGAAAGACTGCATCACATATATTGTTCTGGCAATTTTTGATGAGACAAGGCTCTAAGTTAATTTTTTTATATATTTCTTTTATTGTATCAAAACAGTTTCAGTTTAACAAATGTTTCTAAGGACAGACAATGTTTGTCCCCTTCTCTTTGTGTTCAGTCTTTATTTTGAATATTGTATTCTCACATTCTTAGATTTCAAAAGCAAAGCTTCCTTTCACTGGGAAGATTTGATATTTGCTTTGAAAAAATCCAAATTTGGCAATTTCAATCTTCATTATTTCAAGTAATAAAATGTATTTAATTTCCCTTAAAAGTTACATTTTTCATTAAAAGCCATTTTCCTAGCAAATTAACAGCAATCTTGATTACTCTCTGTGATTTGTAACATAGGCATATTTTTTGCCATTATGTCTTTTGCCTTCATCTAACAGGCACAGAAAGGTCCAAACTCATTCTGTACCAGTTCCCCTCATCGCTCACAACCACCTCTTCATCACTAGAGAGTGCACTACTGTTGGTAGAGAATCTCTAAGGCAGAGTCACAGGGGATTTACAGGAAATCTCATGGAAATCAGTTCATAATATAACTCACCTGAAGAATAGGGTATGTTTTGTCAATATAGAGTCTGTCAGCAATCTTGAGTGAGTAGGTAGCATTTTGCCTGCTGATGTCTGAGAGAAGATCCTTGAATGATTTGTGGATGTATTCAGCAGTGCCACACTGAGGTGAAGACATGAAAAAAGAAGATAGATTGCATAAGGAAACATCCTAACGTATTGTCCCTTTCAGTTAAGGGCAGATGCTACAGGGCAGTCTTCCCCCGACAGACCATCACCTTTGGGACAGCTTGTGCTGTGGTGGTGGTGCATTGAACTGGCACGTTCATCCTTGTCAAGTCCCCTGAAATGTACTTTTTATAAGATGCACTTGTGCTCCTGTCACTGAGACTTCTAGGCTCTTCTCTGCTCAGCATCTTCCTGCCCTGCTTTGGAGTCTCTCAGCTGAAAATCAAACAGCTGTACCCTGGCTCCAGGGGCTGAGCCCCTTTGGCAGGCCATCCCCCAGCAGCACCCAGGAAGGCATCCTGGTGCCCAAAGCGTTCTCCCCATGTCATCACTTGTTCTGGTTCAAGACGAGCAACCTGCTGTCTTTCTACATTTGTTAAAACACAGGTGAATCAAACCCTCCTTCCCTCCCTCCACAGATCCTCTTGGTTTGAAGCCTATACTGTATTTTTTGTCAGGGTCTGAAACTGCCAGGCAGAGAAGCAGAACACTTCTAGTTCTGAGGAGAAAATAGAAAGAAAGAATAAATTATTTCTCTACCTGGGAGTCAGTAATGTCTCCATCCCCTGTAACATTATCAAAGTGAAGAACCTGGAAGAGAAAGAACCAGAAGTAGAAATGAGTAGCATGACCAAAAATAACATGATTTCAAGATTTACACATGTGGCTTGAGATAAAACTGTTGGCTCAGAAAAAAAAAAAAAAAGATGCTAACTGAGAAAATAGATTAACTAAAAATTTACAGGTGAGCTTGCAACTGGTCTATGACCTCTGTGACCTTCTTGGAAACTGTAAATACCACTCTTTGCTTAGATGATATTTTTTCTAGTGAGTGGCTAGAAATTAATTGAGTTATATATTATGTATTGCTAAAAATATTCTGTCTTCCTGGGATTTATCCTTTTTATATATTAAAAAAGAAAATATGATTACGTTATCTGGAACTTGTCAGAATTTAAAAATCATAAAGCAAAATTTCCTGATTGGTAATTTACTTTGCTATCATCCCTGAGATTTTTTAATGTTTATGTGAACTGCCTGTTATATTGAAAATATGCATCTTTTTTGATTATTATTTTCTATATATAACTCTTGATTCAGTTCTCCACTTTGTGACTTTGGATTAGTTCTTGTGCATTAAAACAGAGGTAAGAACCTCATCAGTGGATAATATTTATCAGTGATATTACTTAGAAGAAACAAGTAGCACAAGCAGAGGTCGCTTTATACTGTGTAAGTAACTTACCTTCTCCATCTGGGATTGAGTCTTACCCCTTGCTCCCATGTACACCAGGGCCAGGGTTGAAAGCATGCTCAGGGAGGAAAAGAGCACGTTGTCATTGCTGCGATGAAATTTCACCTCTTTGAATACATCAAAACAAAATTCGGCATTTGCAGCACTGATGGAGCCCATGGTGAAATCCCTGTTGTCTGAAGGAAACAGAGTCTGACTTACAATGGTGAAAATAGGAGATTTGTAATGCAAAAAGTCAGTGCATATGTATCCTAAACTTAGTGCACAGGGGTTTTTTCAGCAAACAGAATCCAGTGGTGTGGATTTAAAAAGCAGACACGCTTTTGGATTCATCAGAATGCTGGATATTTGCCAGCTATATGCTATAGACTAGTGAAAGAATACAACACAGGCTAGAAAATACAGTACTTTAAAGTCTAGTTTATGTCGCTCTGTGACTGCTAGAGAACAAAATCCAGGGTACTCTGCCGTATATATCATAGTCCCTATGGAAACAGCATATGTGACAATCATCTCCTAGTGCGGGCTAATTTGAACTGCAATGCATCTAGCTGTTCCCCTGATAGAATGGATGCTCATTCTCTCTATGAGTTGAACTGCTTATGTAGGTGATATAGGGTAGATTTTTTATTATTTACCTATTCTGCATACTACTATATTTTAGGCTTTAGGCTCCATTTATGTTCTTGGTGAAGAAACAGATTCATGCAGCAAATGCTTGGGGTTTCTTACCATTGTTAATCTTTGAAAATGTGACTATTAAAGATAACACAGAGCTGCAGAATACTGGGGTCATTTGAACATTCTGCACTCCTTGATTTATTCAGAGAATATCTTACATAAACGTGGGAATTTAAACAAATTCAATTTTGTCTTTTAATACTAAATGAAAAATTATAGCAATAGAGGAAGAAGGAAGAAACTCTGTTTTAACATATCACCAGCTTTTCAATGGGGAAGAGTTAGTAAACAAAACTGTAGTTCATAAAGACAAATACTTTGACTTTATGCATGGCAGAATGTGAAATAGTAAAATAATACAGAAGACACATGTGAAGGTAGGTAAGATTTCTGCAGAAAGTGTCCTTTGATAATTAGTTTCTTCAACTGATATTGAAGGCCATAAACATGAGGTTACATCAATATGACTATAAGTATTGTAAAAGATAATTGGTTTTTATATTGCAGATTAGAACTTAAATCATAATTGAAAGAAATGCTTACCTTATCAGATTCACCTGGGAAGGTATAGCACAGCTTCTCAGCTGTACTTGGGGCAGACTGGATGAACCCCTTGAAATATATCTTGTGTTGTTTGTGACACGCCCCGTGCTGCCTGTTCTGTGTTTACTCAATAAGGTGATGGATGGAGCTCCATGTCAGACATGCACTTTTACTTGGAATAAGTCCCTTCTTTGAAACAAAAAAAAAAAGGAGCCGAATGAAAGGATTTTAACCTAAAGTTTCCAAAAAGGAAGATTTATTCATCACAGCATGTGAAACCTTGCAGAAAAGACAGGAAATGACTGAAGCAAAAATAATGATTAAAGCTGTTCATTGGAACTTGAATAGTAAGTATGATTTGGTTATGACAGCAAATAGTGTAACACACTTGTGAATTTTTTGGGTTTTAAATGGTGAGGAATTCAGTCTTACAGAATGTCTGTAAGGAGATTTGTGTTATTTTCCTTAATATTCCTCTGTCATGAGTAGTGGCAGGCCAGATCCATCTCAGAGGCACCATTCTGTGAACTCACAAATTTTGATAAGATCAGCATATGCAGGACTATATTTATTGCAACTTTTCTCCCATTGTTGTCTGGACTACCAGTATCACCAGTCTTTCTTCCCTCCAGAATCCATAGCTCTTCCTAAGGAATGGAGAAAATTTGCTATCAAGGAACGTAAGAAAGAGCGTATCCTTTCAATGTTTGTTGCCAATTTAATAAAATTTAAGTAGATTTTTCTGCAAGTAGTTATATGTAATTGCCTGGTGTCCCTTGCTGCATTGTAAAAGACCACAGACACAGTGTTTCACAGAGCACAGTTTTTCATTCCAGAGCAATCTAGCTCGAGGAACTCAGATATAGTGACAGTCTGTGCAGCACATCAGTGGAACAAAACCCTCAGTGAGCATATTTTGGGAATACAAATTAATTTCAAAAGCAATATTCAAAGAGTCTATATGGAGAAGGATTATAGAGTTGAAGAAAAATGTATTAGGGAAAGAGAGGTTGAGAAAATAAGACAGACAAGGCTTCTATAACTTTTTTAATTCAGGCATCAGGATATTTAGATCTCAGTCAGATGCTACCAGAAAAGGACTTGAAGTCGCCGCTATAATTTTGAAAGGTAGTTTAAGGTGTGCTGTTCTTTTCCACAGGTCACAGCACCAGATGCTAGGTTCAAAATGTGCCTTTTGTACATACAGAGACCATTCTTACAAGACCTTTCTTCCCATTCTTACATTCTTCCAAGAGCAACTTCATGGCACATCAGCTGAACAAACCAGCTGAAGAAACATTCATGGTCTGTAAGACAGTCATAATATACAATAGCAAGCAGAAAACAGTCGCATAATTCCTTTGAAATAAAAGAATGGACAGACAATAAAAGAACCTGCTTTGACCTCTAAAATGCCATGTAATTTTAAAACAGAAATCCAAAGTCAATACACAGAGTGCCTCTGAAATTGTCTAGAATAAATTATGCCTCAGGAGAGTAGAGGTGGACATTTTAACCCTTCTAGCTGTCTGTGCAAGAGGAAAGCCTCTGAATCATTCCCACCTTTCTCCCTAATACAGTCCTTCATAGTCCCATTCAGTGAAGTTGCTCATGCAGTAGTAATCATGAAGAGCTTGGTTGCATTTGCATACAACTGGTACTTTACATGGCGAGGTGTGTAGCCCAGGTCAGTTTGCTACAACCCTTGTTATGCAGGAACAGGGCTTTTGAGGAAAGATCGTTAGACCTTGACCCGCTTGGGTGGCTCATCACTGCAGATCTACTGCAAAGAGAATGAACTATTCTCTCGCAGGAGAAGTGTGTAAACTGGTCACCACTGTTTTGAGTCCCATTTAGCTGAAAAGGGTCCCACTTTGTTGGACGAAGACAGGTCAAAATGGTGCATGTGTCTGTGTATGGCGAACCTTTAACCACACTGTAGGGAGCGCTCCCTAGACTGCAAGCTGTTCCGGCAGCTGGGCTCCTTCTACCTTTCTGACTTGAGACTGCCTTGTTTCTGTTCAAACAGGCTTCTACACTTGTGGCCATGGTCCATTGCAGTATATCTGACAGCTCAGAAGTCAAAGGATTAGCCAAAATGTTTAGCCCTGTCACTTCTAAATTTTGAATATGCCTTCCATCTTTTTCCTTGACAGTCAAATTGTCTAGTGGTGTTCTTCAACTCACCATATGTGAGCCACCTTGGTACTTGTGCACCATCTACCTGAATCACATTTCTATCGTCATAGACAACCTGTAACTTGGTAGCTACAAAGATGTCCCGTGAGTTGATACAGTTGTTTTGTCACAGCCAACTCAGAGCATTAATATTGTTAGCAAAATATTTCTGAGTTGAATAAATTCATTAATGAAATAAATTCTTTGGTAGTAGAGAAGGGGCAGTCCACTGCTTGAGAAGTATGTTAGTACACAACCTAGGTTACTGGTTTTGTTAGCATTTCTATTTTTTTATTGTCAAATGAATGATTAATGAAAAGCAAGTTGCAGAAGCAACTAAATCATTCCACAAGTAAGTAAAAATCTTGATTGTGATCAGCTATCAGCACAGAATTATAAGAATATGAGTGGCAGTGCCTAGTCCAATGGGCAACTTTAGATCTGTCATGGAGCATAGTGAGGTTAAGCAAATCTTCCTGCAGTTGAAATGCTTCCTTGGAGAAAAGATAATGTATTGCCCTGTCCAGCACAACTGTGTAATGCAACACAAACACAAAAGGATGTGTTTATCCACACATCCTTGTTTGACAATGTTTGTCCTAAGAAAGAGGTCAGCTAAGGCTCTGCTGCCCTTTCCTCTGCCAGGCATTTCATTGTGGTGCTGTCCCTAAACCAACAGACTCTTGGACATTTGAACCTTTACAAAAGGGTATGAAGTCCAGGTCAGTTCACAGACCAAAGCCTCTCATCCAATCACAGCATCCCACGCAGAGCTCAAGATTTAGTTCGCATCCATGCTGCTGTTCTTTTTTCAGTGGGAAGGAGCCTGTTGATTGTTTCATGTTTGTCTTGCTCAGAGTGAGTGCCAGTGATTGTTCAGTTAGCTGCCACTGCAGACCTCAGTGCTGTAGCTATCCATGATGGTTTCTCCCTCAGGTGTTCTGTAAGATTGTGTTCTTCCCTCCAGTCTCAAGAAAAGTTGAGTGTCTGGTCAAGCTCCTTCAGACAGGAGCTCTTACCCCACCTGATATCTTTCAGCAGCAGCCCTGTGCCATCCTGAGCTGTTGGGCATCTTTGCTTGCAGTGCTGTCTTGGTCACTCACGTGCTCTGACAGGGATGTGCATACCTCAGTTTTGACAGAGTGAATTTCTCCAGTGGAGGCATCTTCAGTAGGATCCTGTGATGGATTTGGTCACAAGTCACTTACCCTTACTCACTGCATCTGCTTAGTAGTACACACAGCATCCAGGGTCTGCAGCCATACCGATTCTGGACCAGCACCTACAGCTGTCCCTTTATCAGTCACCTCAGCTCATGTGAAGTCCCTTGTTCATCTGTCAAGAATCAGCCAGCAGCCAGGGTGAGGCTGTGGATGGCCTTACTCACTGGCTCCCAAGGAGGCAGCAGAGTAACCCGGTCCTTACACCTGGCATACACATAGGGCAGGACGGGTGGCCACTGGCATTGACACAACAGTTAACTGGCTGTGCCACATGGGAGCTTAGTTACCAGTGTCCCTCCCCACAGAGAAACCTGTTTGTGGCAGCCTGTGACTAACATTGCTCATGTCACGTGCCTGTCATGTTACCTCCCAGCACTCATTGGAAGTCAGCCCTGCACGTCCTTTATCTTGTCACACTCTCCTGGGAAAAATAGCATTTTTCTTTTGCACAAAATAGGATAAATTAATCTCTTGGTTTGTTGCAACACAGACGTGCTTCCACAAAGCCTTCCTTTACTCTGAATAATAGTCAACTGAGATTCCTAACAATATCCTAACATGTCTCCTTCAGGAAAAGACTGCTGCAGAAAAGGAGAAATGTCACTGCACAAGGGTCCATGTCATCATACTGGCTTTGCAAAAAAGCACTGGGAGTTCAAGTGGACCGCGAGTCAGCAATGTGTCCTTGTTCCAAGAAAGTCAGCAGCACAAGGGAATGCCTTAGAAAAAGCATTGCCAACAGGTAAAGGGAGGTTTTCCTGCCCCTCTGCTCAGCGCTGGACAAGTGAGTACTGTTTCCATGCTGTATGGAGAAAAACGTTGCCTCATAGTGGCAGACCCTTGAACAGCTCTTTGTGCTTTCTGAGGGGTGCAATTTGTACCACGAGATGCAGAAGGTTTCAGATTTTGTCCTGTTACCTGCTAAGCCTTATTCTGGTGCTGCACAGCAGTCTGTAAAAGGGCCTCAAATCTTCAGAAAACCCTTAGGCAGGCTATGACAAAAGTGCTGATAGCAGAAAGGATGTTTTCAAGGTTTGTTTATTTTAGCCTTTTTCCACAAAAAGCTTTTGGAGTATTTTAATATTGTTAAAAGCAAACATTAAAGCAAGTTACAGGTTTCATACACTGATTTTGAATTTGCACTTTTTCCTGCCTCCTGTCTTTTCTTTTGGGAAAGGAGAAGTTTTGTACTTGCCTCTAAGTTTCATGGCCCCTTTGCTTTTTTCCCATTCCTTCATTTTGACCATTGTTGTTCAGGAAACAACACTGGTCACTGAGGGATATCTTTGTACTTTAAGCACTTTCCAGTTTAATAATCATAGGGAGGAAAGTTCGCAAATGTAACCCTTTTGAAGTCTTCTTGTTGTTTAAGTGTACAGGCTTTTAAATTTAACAGACTAGATCAACTATTTCTGGCTACAAGAAACACAGAAAGTGATTAAACTGCTTATGGGAAGCCTTGAGATGTTGAAATTTTGCATCTCTTGGAACAGTTTATATCACTGCTTTGATTCCTAAAGAACAAAAATTAAAGTATACTTGGTAAAATAGCTGTCTTTACCACTGACAAACAACTGAGTCTATATCACAAACATCCTGAAGATTTTCAAATAATGTGGTTGTCAGACAAGTAGCACCAACTTCTTTCCTCTACAGATCTGCTTTTATCGTACCACACAAGGTGTTAAAGTGGAAATAGAATCACAGAATCATAGAATGTCCTGAGTTGGAAGGGACTTACCGAGATCATTAAAGTCCAACTTCTGGCCCTGCACACAACAGCCCCAAGAAACACACCATGTACCCAAAATCATTGTCCAAACACTTCTTGAACTCTGTCAGGCTGGTGCTGTGACCACTTCCCTGGGGAGCCTGTTCCAGTGCCCACCCACCTTCAGGGTGAAGAACCTTTTCCAAGTATCTAACCTAAACCTCCCCTGACACAAATTCCTGATATTCCTTCAGGTCCTGTTACTAGTCACAAGAGAGGAGACAAGTTCCTGGTCCTCTACTCCCCCATGTGAGTAAGCTGTAGACTGCAATGAGGTCTCCCCTCAATCTCTTCTCCAAGCTGAACAATCAAGATCACAGCTGCTCCTTGTATTGCTTCCCCTCAAGGCCCTTTACCGTCCTCATGGCCCTCCTTTGGATGCTCCCCAATAGCTTATTGTATTTTTTTATATTGTGGCACCCAAAACTGCACACAGCACTTGAGGTGAGGCCGTCCCACCCTTGCTCAGCTGGAGAGTGGGACAGTCCCCTCCCTTGCCCAGCTGGAGATGCTGTGCCTGATGCCCCCTGGGACATGGTTGGTCCTTCTGGCTGTCAGAGCACTGCTGACTCATGTTCAACTTGCCATCAACCAGGACCTATAGGTCCCTTCCTGTGGGGCTGCTCTCAAATGTCTTGTTCCCCAGTTTATACATACTTCCAGGGTGTCCCTGTCCCTTATTATTGGAATAGCTGATATTAACGACAGAGTACCTACTCTCAAAACTCTCAATGGGGAAATGCTTTGCCTAAGAGTTGTCCATCTACTTATTCTTTCTTATGCCATATGAGTTATATGATTTTTCAGATGATTTCATCATCTTAAATGGCAGAGTTGCTGGAATAATTGTTCCTTGAAATATTTATCTGACTAATTGTCAATTCGTCTTTAATACCCATTGGAACTATATTGAAAAAAGACGTAAGAACAAGTTAATATTCAATTGGGCTATTTCTTGGTAATCTGTACTACAGAGTGGAATCAAACTCTAGATATGTGCATTCATTGTAGGAAACTTCATATCTACATACTTTATTCATTCTAAAAACTGGAAGATTTTGTACTAAATTCCATTTTGCTCACAGTTACCAATGTAAAAATATTTGTAAGGTTTGTCATTCAGAAAATTAAGAAAATTCACATAATTTCATGACAAGCATTTGTGACTTTCTTTTATTATGTTAAGAAAAAAGATCAATTATATGCATCAAAATCAGTAATATATGATTAGAATGAAAACAGGTCATAATATTGAGCCAATATATCCATATTTGGAGATGCTAGTGGACACATAGGGAAAAAAAAAGGCAGAGAATATTAGGATTCTCATGTATTTCTTGAAAACAAGAGATGTAGTCTTGAACTATCATAGGAACAAAGAAGCCCAGCTACATTCATGGAAGAATAATGTACTTGAGTTCTGAACATCTGAGAGCTTTCCAGGAACAAATTGAAATTTACTTGCTAAGCAAGATCAACAGAGGCAGGGATTATTTTAAAAGGTGTGTTTTTTCACAAAACTCCCATAGAGAAATCAGATTCTTTAACACCACTTACAGGATTTTTCACAAAAATCAAAAATGGTCTCAAATTTGAAGTGATTTCCAATGTTTTAAACAAGAATTCAGACAACTCTTTTGCCTGGCAGTTCTGAGTCCTGGATCATCTGGATCATCCAGATCATCCAGATGTCCATGTTTCAGGCTTTGAGTCTAGACTCTGTGACAAGCCATGCCTGCACCTAGACAAAGTTAGATCTCCTTGAACATTTTGAAGTGGAAGGGAAACATGACTTTGGAGAACCTCTGAAAGAAACTCAATGTTACATGAGGTACTCATGGTGAGAGGACAGCTCTGGTGATAGTGGATATGTACACCATTTCCCAACAGCTAAGTTAAAAAAAAAAAATTGCATAGGCACCAATTAATACTCTGCCTAGCAGAATCTTGTCCACAAGCATCTCCTCCAGACTGGCAGTGTCAAAGACAAATATGGGTTTGTCAGCAGGATTGTACCAGGGAATGGGATGAGCAGAGCCCATGGCTTTCCATGTAATGGAATACCAAAGACTTGGAGTTACGTCTGCAAGTAGTTCTTCAAGTGAAAATCATTTGACCCCTTCCTGGCATGTGAGTGCTTCTATTCTCTGTGGGCTCAGTCTTTGCTTGGCTCAATGAACACTGAAACCAGTCTGAGAACGGAAAGGGGCAAACTCACTTGCTGCTGTTTCCTCACCTGCAGGTGTGTCTGTCTTTGTTATGGAAACTTCATGAAGGGGCATGACTTAGGGTAGCCTTTCCAATTGGAGAAAATATTGAAGAGATGAGATTATACTACAATACTAAAGGGGATCTGTTTCTTAGGGGTAGGCAAGCCTTATTTCCAGCCCTTTTCTCTTTAGGGATAACAATATCTACCAAAGAAGAGGATCATGTTGCTTGGATTGTGTTTGATCAAGAAAAGGAATGGGTGGTCAGCCCTAAATTCTTCAAGCTCAGAAGAATGTTGGATCTCTTCTGTGTCATCTGCTGACCCAGCCTCCTCACTGCCCTCCTCAGTGACTTCCATGTATGCCTCATGGATGGCCTCAGATATCTTCAGGATCTCTGCTGAAGAGATGCCAGAGAGATTGGCTGAGGGGCTGAACAGGTCAGTCATACCCAAGGATGTTAAGACAGATGTAAGGTTATATTTTTCCCCAATCTTCATGCGAGGGAGGTACACTTTCACTCTCTTCTTTTCCATCACCTCGGAACTCGTCCACTCTGTAAGTTTTTCAAAGCTGATTTTGTTCTCAAGCTGCAAAGAAAGGCAGGGAATGAAATGCCTGGGGTGCAAATCCAACTTCTTCCTACCATTTATTTCTATCAAGGCTATCAGAAAAGTAAAACCCCAACCAAAATGGTTCCTGAAGCGCCTCCTATTGGCATCCTGCTTGCAGTTTATTAATTTCTTCTCTATCCTTTTATTAAGTTCTTTACCAACCTCACACATGCCCCTTTGTCTAACTAATCTTGTGTATCATGAGGCAAAACCCACGGTTTCACAGCCTAGCAAATCAGTCAGCTTGTTAAAGAGATTGCGAAAAAAAAGGCAATGAAAATTTACCTACAGCTGATAGTACCTAACAAATGCAAACTCTTCTATGTCTGTAATAACTCCATTTTATAATTCAAAAATATTGCTGAAATAAGAGTAATTCTTCATATAATGCAGACTGCATTGATTTTTCCGTTTCTTGAGTCCAGAGAAGTAATTTTATAACACTGCCTGCATATTCATCCTCTTCTGCAGGGCTACAGCAGCGCTACACTGCTTTACCTTCATTTTATAAAACTGATTTCAGGACTCTCCTAAGAGGCTCTGCCTGAGTACCTGAAAGCACCTGGGCAGCTTTTGTGCTCCCCTGCCTGCCCAGCACAGCCATTCTGTGGGCAGCTGGAATGTCAATGGACAACAAAAGGTCTGACAGCAGCCAAGCCCCACTGAAGTCAGAACTCCTCTGCTTCTCCTGCCAGGCCCATACCTGCTCCAGGCCAGAGATGTCATCAGGCAGCAGCACCAACAGGCTCAGTTCCCCACTGGCATATGGAAGCTCCAGGATCTTAATTTTCTCTTCAACCACTCTTGCCACTTTGAAGGTGCTGTTCTGACACATCATTTGCACAGGTCTGCTCTCTTGCTGCAGAAACAGAAAAGTGAGACAATGCGATGAGGGAGCAATTTTTTTCTTAGGTCAGACAAATGTACAAGGGCTTTGAAAGGACAGGACTCAATCTTCAATCATGCTGCCTTTGAAGAAGAGCTGTCTCCGTTTTTGTCTCATCTGCTGGTGTGCTTTGGTACCAGACACCGCTGCTGTACATTTGACAGGGAGGCACCCGGGTAAATTACCCAGCCAATGACAACAGATACACAGGTGGCCAGAAGCTGTGTCTGTGCCCCCACCTCTGTCACATTGAAGGGCACTTCCTGAGTGTCTTCTTCTTTAAATGGGGTCTTCCATATCCCTTTGAAGTAAATAGCATTCACAAGCACCAGCGCAGTGTGGAGATTAACAGAGCTTGGTTCAAGGAAATCCTGGATCTGTCCTTTAAGAAAGAAGCAGGGCACAGTGGTGAGTTTCATAGCAGTAGTCTAGCATTTTAGAAGGCAATCAACATGCTGCTGCTTCACTTGACTTTTTCTTCCCTGAAAGTCTCTACATAGAATTAAGGTTCACAAGGATCATTTAATAATGCAATGAAAGATTGGCATCTGACCAGAGATTTCAGCAAGAAGACAGGTAGGTTCAAGTGTGTTATAGATCCCCAGGAATATTTCTAGCCAGTGCTTGGGGGAAAAAAAAATTATATAGAAAAGAAGGAAAAGGAGACGGAAGTACCAACACAGATTTTCTCTTTCTCACTGTATTCTTTCTCACAATTCACTCTTGGTTTTTCTTCCCACCTCAACACATTAAATACTCACAAGATTCTGAATAATTTATTTCCCACCATCAGCTTAATGTGCATTGCTTTCTCCCCTAGAAGCCCACTTCTTAGCCATCCAGCACATCCTTGTAAAATGATGCTAATATTCTAGAAAGGCTGGGACTAACCTTGCATGAGTTAAGCTCTCCAGACACAAAAAATGTGCATATAAAGTGTGCATATCATAGCACATCTGCTTTGCCAGATGTATTTAAAACACACTGTCAATGCCACACAGGTACAATACAGTCAACCCTTTCCATAGAAAGTATCCACTAATGGGGACAGGAGGAGGTAATTTCTCCTCTAATGTTTAGTCTTTTCAGAAACTGCTAAAATGCAGTTGTCAGAGGGAAGTATATTCCATAATCTTGTCTGACTTACCGTTTGTCTGATTTTTCACCCAGGAATTAATGCGCTGTCTGGCTTGATTTGATGCTGTTTTGAAATTGACCATTTCTAGACCAGATCTGTACAGTTTCTTCACACATTTTAAGTAGATCTGTAAAAACATCAATTGTAGCCACTGAATTAGTAATTTTTTTAAACAGTATGAAAGTGAAATAAAATATGGCTAATAGGCTTTCTATAGTGATGTCATGGTTAAGGTGTTCTCATTGCTTTCTTCCTGAAAGAATGTACTAAAGCTGGGCCAGAAAAATTATTTTCTTTCATGAGAATTTCAGATCTGACATTTTTATTACTTGGCCAGTTCAGAGCCAAATTTATATATTACAAATGTTTAAATATTTTCTGGAAGAAAGCCTGATCCAAAATCACTGTTTTCAGCTTTGTTTCAGACTATTTTATTATCTTTAAGTCTACTTCCTTTTTTTAAAAGCATTTTTCCTTATTTTTAGAGATAAGAAATTGCTTTGATTTAGAATATTTGTATCTTTTGTTTTGAAAATGTGAAAGAAAGATTTTGATAATTTCAAAATTTGTTTTTGAGGTCAGTTTTCAAGTGAAGAAATATGCCAAAGTCAAATTATTTCCTGGAAAAAAAAAAAAAAAAAACCAAACAACCAATTAAAATGCAATGCTTTGGGGGAGCAAGTGGCACGTGGGGAATTATGTTACTAATAATTTTGTTTATTACTCCATTCCTTTTTTAAAAAGGCCATATTTTTGCCTCAAATTGGTTTCCATTTAGACTGTTGCCAGGGCCATGGCAAAGGGAAAAGCCATGTAAATCCACACCAGCAGGGACCATTGGATTAATTGATCACTCTGGCCAATCCTCCCCATTGGATTAATTGATCACTCTGGCCAATCCTCCTGGATTACAGAATTATACAGGGTTTAGCAAGAGATTGCTTACCGGTAGGATTTGACTTGTCTTTTCAGCATAGAGTCTGTTGGCAATGTGGAGTGAATAATTGGCTTTTGGTGCAGTGATATCAGAGAGAATTTCTTTAAACAGTAGGTGGATATTCACAGATTTGCCACACTGAGTTGTTGATAAGAAGACAAAAAAGTAGAGCTGTTAGATTATTTTATGAGAAAGAGGATTTTTTATAACGTACAAATAACATGGGAAAGCAAACAGTGTTTGAATATTTTCAAATGAATGTGTAATACAGTCTAAGAGTTCCATAGGAGGGATGTTCAGTATAAGCAGCTAATGATGTACAATTCATTCATAGTATGTGATGCCACTCATTCTAGTGATAACAAGCAGAAAAACCTCACTGATGAATTTGAAATCACATAGCTCAGGAATGAGGTGGCAAAAAGCAAAATACAGGTGTTAATTATTGCAGTTGGTGACTTGTCATAGGTACAGAGCCTCTAATTCCCAGCTGCTGCTTGCCTTTCCATGGCAGTTTTTTGCAGAAGCTGCAGATGGAAGAAGAGAGCTAGATGGCAAGGGAGTCAGGAAGTGCCTTGTAATACAGTAAAAAAATTGATCACCTGTCTCAAATCCCAAGTATGGTATTCCAGGTGACACTGGCTAAAAGCATGTAAGAAAACTGCACAATGATAAACATTAGCTGGACTTTATTTTTTGAGAATAAGTGTGTTGAACTGCTCCTTTATAAATGCTTAGTGAGTCCCTAAATGCTCTAGCTTTAGATGCTACCATTATCAAAAAGAAAAAAATTCTCTTTTTTTTTTGAAGTCCCACCTTGTGTTTTGGATCCCAAGTGAATGACAACAGACCAGCTTCCATGGCTTTTGTTACCTTTACAGAGGCAGCAGATTAACATGGATGGCAGCATACAGGTGGTATTGAGGTACTGGGACCCCTCATGATTCTCTTGGGGTAGCAGAATTGGAGGCTGGAAAAGTCCCTGTAGCTTAAGAGTGTGGTTACTTTCCATCCTTTGAGGTTTCTGGTCTCTTTGGAGTCTCAGCTGCAAGTCTGCCTACTGTACTTGAGGTACTGAGACCCTTTCAAGTGCCATACCTGAGCAGCCCTTGCAGGTGTGGAGTTCATTTACACAAAAGTGGATCTTGATGCCCTAAACATCCTATCCTGTCCTGTCACTTGCAATATGTGCAGCCTATCTTCTTTCTGTGGTGGTGTTTTGGGTTGTTCGTTTGTTTGTTTTTGTTGTTGGTTGTTTGCTTGGCAGTCGTTTTTTTGCTGTTGTTCTTTGTGTTTTGGTGGTTAGCTCTATTTTTTTTAACTTACATCTCTTAAATTAAGAGAATTAGCAAAGGTTTTGGAGCATGTTGAACCTACTAAAAGCACAATCAGAACAGTCTATTCTCAGGAAAAAGATCTGAAAGAGAAATCAATGTACCTTCGATTTCTGTACCTTGGTCTGGATACTTCCAAGTCCTGCAATTTTGTCAAAGTGAAGGACCTGCAATTGAAAGTAGAAATCAGGAAAGCCATTCTTTTGCTAGGCAGGTTTGGAAGATATAAATGGCTAATTTACTGCCTCTTTGAATGGGATCAAAGAGAGCTTGTACCCATTTATGTAACTTACCTTCTCCATCTGATACTCAGTGTTATTTCTTGCTCCCAGATAGACCATGGCCAAGGCTGCAATCATGCTCAGGGGGCAATAAAAGACGTTGTCATTGGGACGGTGAAATTTCAGCTCTTTGAATACGTCAAAACAAAATTCTGCATTTGCTGCACTGATGGAACCCATTGTAATATCAGTGTTACCTAAAGCAAACGGAAATATGATATAGTCATGATATGTTGCGCTTATTTTAAAAAGTACCGCCAATAGCCCAGAAACTGCCAGTTCATTGCTGGTTTTATGATTCTGAACCAGTGAATGATGTGAAGCCTACAAATTCTGTGATCATTAGAAATACTGTAACTCGACCCATTTATGCCTGAATATATGTTTGTTTCCTTTTGGCAAGATACTATCTCATAAGCAAGATAGTACCTTGTACCTGCCTTTTAGGAAATAGACATTTTCATGCACCCTTCAATCTGATAAATATGACACGGAATGGATGAGTTTCCCTATGGCCATCCAGAGGCCTCTGAATAGTGTTTGAGACAATGCAAACTTAATACTTCATTTCTTCTGTGGCTGCTTTGGATCTTTAAATCAAATGTGGTCATCTTACTATACTCATGGTGTACTTCTTACTGTTCCTTAGTACAACTAGCCACAAATTTGGATGTTGCTTTCCTGTAATTTATAGGAATAATAGGAGTAACTTGCTCTGTAAACCCAGCCAGCTGCTTAGATGCTGACATATAAATTTAGAGTTTTCCTGTAGTCTTGTTTCAGACATTTAATCTCTGCTGATGCTTTTTAGCATAAGCATGTATTAGATGTATCTACACATATACAAATATATATATATAATAGATGGATATTGGCAGGGAGTGAGATTGAGAAAAGAGAAATGCCTTTTATCCCAATTATTAAAACTATAAAAGGATAATTTTAACGTGACAACAGATTTTCAGTGAAAAAGAACTATTTCTACTCAATGCTGTGGTGCACAAGCCACACATTTTGCACACCTGAAAGTATTTGACAGTCAAACAGTATAAGATATATTGATAAGGCAAGACAAAATTATTGTATATGCTGTCTTTTTACATACCTGTCTTATACTTACCTTAAAGTTCTTAAACATAATAGCACTTTTTGTTTTTACATCTTAAAGAATACAAATTAGAAATTACATTTTCTTGGAGAAATACTTACCCCACAAACTTCAAAGAGGCTTGTAATAAACCAGCTTGCCAGCTGAACCAAACTAGCTTCCCTGAGCTGTTGGTGATATATATTGCCCGATTTGAGACACTCCCACTGTTGCCTTCAAGGAGTCATCTTTTCAGTCACTGCTTTTCGTCACAACCTCTTGATTCATTGCACTTTGAAACATTGAGCAGGCCACTGTTAAGCTGGTACTCTATCTGCAGCAAGCCAACCTTTATCTATTGGAGTAAAACCTGGTTTAAAAATGAATTACTTAAGTTTTCGCTGTAACTTTCTCTTCTTCTTACCTGTGAGGCACTGTCCATTTTTTCCATATTAGAACAAACCCAAAACTTTATGCTTCTTTTTCAAGACTGAAGTAGTATTGAAAGGTGTTTTGGTCTGACAAAATGCAGAAGTAGGTTCCTGGAGTCCGGAGATTGATGTGGCGTAGAGCTTGTACATGTTGAAAGCACAGCCACATCTATTTCTCTACCTGGGTGAGACTACAGTATTTTACGTGAGGCCAGACTACAAGGGTCTACAGCACAGGTATGGAGGAGAGAAGAAGGGCTCTGAGGAGAATGCACGTTTTTCTAAAACCCCATTTTGATGAAAACATTTAGAGTAACACTGTTAAAATTACTTAGAGTCCTGAGGATGGGGATGGAAAAGGAGGAGATCTGAGGAACAGTCAGGAATTACATATTTCTTGGGCTGTAAGCCTGACCTCAGAGTATTCAGGTATTCAGAAATTTATTTAAACCAGCCAGTGGGATTTATAGGATGACTGAGAGTCAGCTTTTAATTTTTATTTTGTGCAGGTCATGGCAACAAGGGCCATGGTACTGGCACAGACCATTCTCATAGATCTTCCATACCTTGTAACTATGGCAGGTGAATAAACTACAGAATCTGTCTGCAGGAACATTCATGGTCTGTTAGACAATCATAATGCACAATATAAAATATAATTCAATTCTGAAAAGCTATTACTCTTTATTGAATAATAGACTTGATGAGCAGTAAAGAAACAAATCTGGCATCTGTAAAGGCTATAGGGGTGGATAATAGAAATCCAAATCTGTGCATACAAAGTCACCCAGCATACAGCAGCAGGTGCACCCTCCGTGAAAAGGAAGGTGAGCTACTTTACCCTTAGCAGTGTTATTTTGCTGAAATGCTGGGGTGTATGTGTAGAGCCTGATAATTGGGCTTTTAGTTTCCCAATTCAGAATGAGGATGTTATAGCAGCAATGAGGATGGGAAAATCTAGAGATAGAGAAGAGCTTTCCTCTTGCCTCATTCAATATTCCTTATTCTGTGAGCTGGGCTGCTGTAGCTTTTACTTTATCCATACTTATCAAGCCATTACTGCCTGAGGTTTTGTGTGCAAAGAGCTGTAGTGGGTCTTTTCTTATTCTCCCATTTTCACATATTCACATTAGAGTTCCAGTTACTGGTCAGCAGCTGCTCAAGCATGTCTTTAGGTCTTCCATTAAGAACTTTCCTGGACTCCCACACTCCTTTGTATGCTCTGGTTCAGTTTGTTTGTCTGGACCTCTGTGAAGCTTGTTCAGGAAGGACAAAACCGGCCCTGCTAAGATGGCCATCCCTTTGTATAACATCCAAGATTTTCTCAACATGTTGTTGCACCAGCTGTTCTGGGAGAGGTTATGAAGGTGTTTCTGGTTTTCCTCACCCGCAATGTATTTGTCTGCAGTACATTCTACATTTCATATGTCTACAGCAACACGCTCACCTCAACAGTCCTACACGCAGGTACAGTGCTTGAACATCTGAAAACTGCTCAGTTCCCGAATTATGCAAACTAAGTTACCCTAATGTGAAAAACTACTTTGCCAAGACAGGCAAGATGGTTTAAAACATCCAAAATAGAGAAGGTCATGGAAGAAAGTTTGGTTCTGCCAGTAACCACAGATGTGGTAGTATAACTTCAAGAAAATAGTCAGTAACTGCATACCCTTGGGTTGATTTTGGGAGTTCTTAATACATCGACTGTTAGTGCAAAAGTGATTGCAGAATCAGCCTGGGAATAGCTGCAAATTTTGATCAGCATGGGCTATCCATATGCAGCCACCAACAGATAACTGCTCTTTTGTAACTTTGCCTAGTTAGGGCATTGGACCTGTGGAAAATAGAAACTTCTCCTGAAATTCAAAAGCTAAAAGTGTAGTACTGCAAACAAAGCAAGACAATCAAGTTAAAATCTGTTTCATAACTATGTTTGTCCCTTAAATGACGTGAGCAAGGACTCTGCTGCCCCTTGTGCCTAAACCAATAAATGTTGTTTGCCCCTCTTCCCTGATATTGGCATAATCAAGGGGACACTAAGCAGTCGGGAAAGCAGCTTTTCCCAGCATTTCTCTGTTCTTCTTTTCACATTTAATTTATTCTGGTTGTTCAGCAACTTTTGGGCAGTGTTTGAGAGTAATGTTTGCTTGTGCTTTGGATGGCCTGTCCATCTGCATCATGCAGACTGTGCACTTTAGTGTGCCTGAGTGCCTTTTATACTGGGATCATAAGGAACCAAGACTTCCTACCATAAAACCTTCTACCAGTTATATTTTGAGGGAAATAAACTCTAGTCTTCTTCATATGGGGGTCAAAAGTGTGACTCAAAGCTGCCCTCTTTGGCTTTTTCAGTGACAGTCCAAAAATCTTCTTCGCTCTTCTTGTCTATCCATTGCAAATCTTTTGAAGATATAATAATAATTGTGTTACACATAGGTACTAAAAAACAGTTTAAAAGAAAGCACATTTTCAGAGAAAACTGAGGAGGACTACAACCATCAGAGAGAAGAGAGTTTAGTGGAAATGTGAATGTGTAAATCAAGAGTAAATCAGTAATCAGACTGGAAAGACACAGGTCTTTCTAATGTGGGACAAATGTGTGTTACCTTTCCATGAATCCTCACGCAAATAATATTTGATATCTTTTGCTTTGCTTTTTGCCAGTGTACACATTTGTAGGCTGTCATTTGTGCTGGCATGGTTCAAAACTTGGCATCAGCCTGTCCCTGAGGAGGAGGCACTGGAATGCCCTTCAGGGATATGTCTGCTCCAGGCAGCATTTGGAGTTGCAAACTTTTCTCTGCTCTGCAAGCTCTGTTGTTTGGCATTGCACTTTTACAAGCTACAGTTTCTCACAGGGGAAGCACTTGATGCCAGAGTAGAGGGCTTACCTTTTATTTTTAACATTTCTGATTTAGTGGGAGCACTGTCCTCCACACTAGGAACTGCTACCAGTACACTAGCAGCAGGAGGCTACTTTTCAGCTCCTGGTGTTTTTCACCACATTTTTTAGATGTCATGTAGATTAAAATGGCAATAAGAAAAAAAAGATTGTATAAGGAGAAGATATATTTTTTAAATTATAATTTATACTGTATTTTGTTACTGGTTCTGAATTATCTAGATATCCCTGCTGCAAGTTTTTAAAACAAAAAAATTATAATACAAAAATACTTCTGCTGTAGTAAACTAAGTGACTTATTTCAGCCACACCTCCTCTTTTGCTCACACACAGAATTCCTGTTGTGAGGCTTGTACTCTTTGGGATAATATGTTAAAGCACTTGCCTTTATCACATTAATTCCTTTTCTTTTTCATTTCATCTGAAAATATACAGGCCTGACTATGCAAGCTAATAAATTCTAATACTGTTAATTTTACTCTTTTTTTTCTCTTAACCTAAGTAATTTATACTGGAGACAAACCAGATACACACAATATTCCAATGGCAGTTGTTGAAAAACATGTACAGTTAATTTTTTCATACTTTATTTATCAAAGAGCTAGCAGTCTGTTTTGTCTTCTCTTCTCTTACCAGCTAATAAATATGAAAAGTGTGTCTCTACAGGTAATTTTACTATTTCAGGCTATATTTCATACTGCAATTGCAGCCATATGAGGTATCTCCACAGACTATAAGGGTTCTGCTTTTTTTAGCAATTCAATTTGTGTTGAGTAGTGTAATTTACAGTGATTTTTCCTACATGTCTGAGCATCTGGAAAAGCCCTTTGAATCATCAGTTCTGAAATGGCACCAGTATGCTTGCAATGTTTACCTCCTTCCCATCAGTAACAGGAAAAGAGAAGTGAGTCATCAAAGAGTGGAATATTTTTCCTATAAAAGCAAGTATTCTTCATGTATGTGCGTATTTTGGACATTGCCTACTGCCAAACTGGGCAGGCTGCTGCCTTCCTGTGTCCGCGTGCTATGCCTTCCCACCACCCTCTCCACAACATCCAGGAGGTGGTTTAGGGAATTACATCATCAGCAAGAAAATTAGTTTTGTCAGAAATTTTCCTCTTCGTTTGCATCCCAGAGAACTACTCATCCGCAAGTCAGACAAGTAACAGTGATCCTATAATGGAGGGATAAGTTTCAGGGTTTATATATCCTAATGTTCTGTGTATCCTAATTGTCCTATGCCTAAACCCAGCATGATGAATATTTAAAAGTGAGTGGTAGACTTCGGTGTCATTTACATTTTTGAAAAGGATTACCATTATTTTTACTTAATATATTAGACTGTTCCTCTGTCCACTTAATTCTGCTGACTACTACATTTAATATTTAGCTTGCAGTGCGTTTATTATTATAAAAAATAATAATAATAAATAATAAAACAAACACAGGCTACTAATCTACATACTATCACAATAGATTTTTAAATTTTTTTATGTTAATGATGAATAAAACAGCTGAAAATAAAAACTCATGCTACCTGAGGCACAAACAGAGCTTGCTCTTAGAAGTGAGAATGGCTGATCTCTACTCAAAGTTTAACGTGGGAATTATATGTCTCATTCCCAGCCATCACAGAGCAGGCCTTGTCAGAAAATTGTCTCATTATTCTGAAACCCTGTTTTTGTTACTTGGAAGTTTCTGTGGAAGTTGGAGAACTTGCTCACACATATAGGATTTTTCACAGAAAAAAATAAATAAGTAATGGGTCTGGCCTTCTTGTGAAGAAGCAAAGTTAACACTAGAAAATCTTCTGTCTTCTCTGCTCTCTGAGAACAAACCCTGAGAGCTCCAGCTTGAAAGACTGCCCCAAATCAGTATTTAATAGGAGGCCCAGGGGAATACTTTGCTACTGTCCTGTAAAGTGGTATTTCCCTTGAGACCTTGGGTAGGTAAGGCTATAAGAGACCAAGTAACTGAGGTCATGCTTTTAATGCAGATCCCTTTCCTCCTGTCTACTCCATCTGAGAGAATGTATCACTTATATTTAGGGCACTAAAATCATGGGTTTATTGGACCCATACTGCATTAAGAAAGGCTCAAAGTAAGATTTTCTTTGCAGATGTGTCTAGAAGGGTACAGCTTTTTGGCAAATACTGCATAGTGTATTTAAGGTAGATGTCATTTCCATGAGACCGTCTAAAAGTGAAACATGCCTGAAGTTCATGGAGTTCAGATTTTTATATTTAATTTGGCTCTTCTCAGATAGTCTTTTTATTTACAGAAAACCAGACTTTACGATAAAGTCGAGAGAAATGTCTTTTGTTTTGTCTTTTGTCCTTACTGCTTGCTAATTGGGATGTAAGGGGGGAGAAAGATCTACTTTCCAAAATAACTTCCACTTAAGGAGAGGAGTATCTTCCAAAGAAGAGAATGGTGTTGGTGTGGTTGTGTCTGATGAAGAAGAGGAATGGATGGTCAGCTCTGAACTCGTAAGTTACTGGGCAACACAGAGGCATTGCCAGAAGCCCCATGGCACAACCTGCTTCAGTGCCCTCTTCATTGACTTCCACAATTGTCTTCTGGATGGCCTTGGACACAACCAAGCCATCTTTCATAGAGATTCCTGACAAATCAGCTTTTCCCCAGTCAAAAACATTCATTACTCCCATCTCCTGTAGAGTATTGTTGAGAACATAACTTTCCTCCATCTTGAACTGGGGCAGGTACAGCTTCACTCTCAGCGCTTCCATCATAGCCGAGCTGGTCCATTCTGCGAGTTTTTCATAAGTGAGGGCACATTCAAGCTGTAAGGTATTGATAGTATTGATTACATTGATAATAATGATTGGCACCATAATGAAGGAAAGGAAGTTCAGTTTTTCCCACTTGTCTTCTGACCATACTGGAGCAATGCTAAAGTATTGCTGCCTATGTATGTTATTAGAAAATGAAGTGTTACCTGTTCTAGGCCAGTAAAGTCCTCACAGTCATCTTCAGGAAGAAGAATGAACATGCTCAGTTCATTATTGAAGTATTGGAGCTCTATGACTTTCGTTTTCAGATCCTCTATGATGGCCATGTTAAAATATCCTTCTTGAAACATCATCTGCACTGTCCTTCTCTCATTCTGGAACACATGAAATGGAAACATATTAAATGGAAAATACAGAAGTTATCATCCTGGTTTTAATTAGTTTCAGTATTGAGGTTAGAGTTCAGTTCAAAAGCATTATTTACACTGGTCATGGGTTTAATGTACTTGTAGCATTGACGTATTCGTTTCAACTGCAGTCCCAGTGATGTTACCCATTTTAGAAGTATAAAAACTACATTTCCCTTTCTAATGGTGCCAAATTACTTTACTCACAACTTCCTCATTACATCCTTCTTTTTCTGTCATGTCAGATGATGAAACAGGTACACCTGATGCAACCATAAATTAAATTTTTCATGAATAATGTATACAATCCCCTAAGATAATTTGTCTGTAGTACATTTTTTTCCCAAAAGCACACACTGTTCTCTTTGTAAATAGTAGCAGAGGAACAGAATCCTCAATTTCAATCTCAAGAGAAGACTGGTTTTGAAACAGCAACCTTAGTTGCAAAATCCCCAACAGAGTTAGTGCATGTGCTTGGTGGATTTGGCCCAACAAGGATCTCAGCTGCACAAGAACCACTTCTGATGTGAATTAGTACAAACATTTATATATTTGGTTGTAAAACTGGAGAGAAATACAGCCTTCTCTTGTTCTGACTGAAGATCACTCTTTTGTCTTGGGATAACAGAGAGAAGGAAAGCTCCCATCTGTTTTTATAGGAGACAGACATCTGACCTCCATCCCCCAGCTGCTTCAGTTCCTGCCCATACTGTACCTTGTTCAGGTGGAAATACATTTCCTTAGTGTCTTCTTTCTTAAATTCTACTGCCCACTTTCCTTTAAAATATATAGCATTGACCAGGACAAGTACAGTAGAGGGATCAATAAAACCAGCAGCAAACAGGTCTTTGATTTTGCCTTTAAAAATAATGAATTAAAAAGAATTATTACCTTGTTCTGGCAATCAGCTGACTTTGACTATTAATAGTTATTTCTTAAAAAATGAAAAGTGATATAATGCTGTCAGACAAATGACAAAAAAATTATGTAGAACTTTGGAACCAAGGAACTTGAGGCATTTTTTTTCCTCTTACTACATTTATTTCCTATTGAGAAAAAAAATGTAGGTGTTAAAGATATAAAAATCTTGCTGTCTTTGGGGGAAAAGTGGAGAGTGATATTCCTAAGTGGTTCAATTGCAAACCACAGAACCTGCACATTTTTTTCTTTACCTTTTGTCTCATTTTCAACCCAGAAGTTAATTTTCTCTCTGACTTCTTCTTCTGTGTATTTAAAATTTACTGGTTCCAGTTCTGCTCGATAGAATTTTTTTGTGGAATCCAAGTATTGCTGGAAAGAATAAATTGCAGACGTTTATTGCAACATGATGATTTTTAGAAGATATATGATTTCTAAGTGGCTTCAGGTTAATTCCATAGAGTAGATCAGCAAGAAAGAAATGAGTAAAAAGGCATATGTCCCTCTATGCTTTATGATGGAAGACATTCTGCTGAGCTTTCCACACCACTCCTAGGAGCTGTTACAAGGAACACCACAGTCACTTACCTGGAAGAATGGATAAGTAATTTCTCCAAAGAGTCTGTTGGCAATGGTGAGACAACAGCCTGGTCCAGGTTCACTGACTTCAGCCAGCAGAGACTGGAACTGGGAATGGACTCCGTCATTTTCTTCACACTTCAAACAGGAAAACAGATGTTTCGTGGTAGGCTTGAGCTTTCCTATGCAAAGTTGGACCTGAGGGTGAATTGCAGCCTCTCTCTGCGTGAGAAACCCTACTCTACCCCGCTGGTACGGGCATTGGAATAAATGCACCAGGACACCATCTCTTATTCTCCCTTGTGCCAGATGTACAGAATGACAAAACAGTTCCCCTACAGGCCTGCACCAATTCACCTCCAAACCATCACTGTCTCCTACAGTGATATCTCTGTGCGCACTAAGCGAAAGGCTGCTGGCTTAGAGACTGGGAGAAGCAAGCTCCAGGGTGCCTTTAGCATATTCTGTAGTCAAACATTGGCAGGTGGCAATTGAAGCACTTATCACATTTTAGATTGGCACTGCTGTTTTGGTTAGAAACTTGTAATGAGAAGGCTCAGCTCTTGAAACGTGTGATCTCATAAGGCCCCTTAAAAAACTAATAAAAGAACAGTAATAAGCAGGTCTGCAAATCTAGATGGAGGAGCTGATCAGCCCTGATGTGCTTTCTGATTGATTGTCTTCAAGGAAAAAGGCTGACAAACTGGCTCCTGTTGCTCCAGCTCAGAGCTGCAATTGTCTCTTACCTCCTCAGAAGGGTATCTGTTTTGCTGTCTCGTACTGCTCAAAACTTCTCTGAAATGAAAGACCTGCAATGTAAATGTTGGGTGAATGCAGCTGAGTGACGATACTTCAAAGCTAAAGCAGTGTTGCAAGCCTATCCCAAAACACAGCCAGACACAGTCACTGCGGAAAGGCCCCTTTGTTCTTTACCATAAGATCCTTGCAAGCGAACAAGTAGTTTTAGGAGATGGTGAGTGCATGAAATCTTTGAAATCTTTCTACATGAGAAAGGAGGCTTTGGGTGTCCACAGAAGGCAGAAAATCACATTAAAGGGAAGGAATTCTTCTGAGCCCTGGAGAGCGCAGGGATCTCCAAAACACTTTCTTTAGCACTAATGTATTCATTGAACAGTCAATTCAATCATGCTGCTTAGTCTGAAGAAGTCTGGTATTAGGAACAGCATAATGTATTTTTAAAGGACCCTCTGTACATCTATCCTCTGGATGCTAAGGAACTGTATCAGATGTTACTATCAACCTCTTGGCTCATTTCTTACCACCATTCCCTTTTCCAAGCAAACAAGACCTACCTTCTCAATCTGTTCAAGTGTGCTGCCCCTGGCTCCAAGGACAACCATTCCAAAGGCAGCTGACAGACTTAGAGGAGAGAAGAAGATGTTTTCATTTCTTTTTCTTTTGCTCAGCTCTCTGAAAAAGTCAAGACAGAACCTGGCATTGGCTGCACTGAGAGAGCACATCGTGGCACTGTGATCACCTGAAATAAGAGAAAAAATAATTTTGGCTTCTCATCCTAACAGCTGCTATGTTTAGATGCCCTGGTAAGGTTTTTTGCAATATCTTGGCTGAAATATTCAGTACTTCATGGAAATTCCCTTTTTCATTACATTTGGGATTTCACAGTGAATCTGAAAACCAGCACCCTGAATAGCAGAAGAAACACATTAGCAGAAATAGTATTCTGAGTTGAGCTGCTTCTCCAGCTCAAGCAATAGCTATGTCTTTGCCACTTAGGCCTAACTTTGTCCTAACCACACTGCCAGCTCAGATTATATCCTGATCTTTTTGCCTCAAGCCCTCCAGGCACAGCACTTATTAATTACGCTCTTGATCATATCTTTGTCTCTCTGTAAAAACTTTGTGTGTATTACTCAGCTATTCCTCACACACTCTGTCCTTCTAAGGCTGGTTGCTTAACAAATATTTGTCAGAAAATGGAACTACAGTCAGGCTCATTTAGTAAGATTTTCAACAAAGGCACATTGTGCAATAGTAGAAAATTCCAGTCATATATCATTATTTTATCGATAGCTTAAACTCTTTTTCCCAAATACCCTTCAGTTACTATCACAATTATTACAAGCAGATAATCCAGAATATTCTGCAAAACTCTTCATATCTTAGACCTAAAACTGAGTTCCTTTCTTATGAAAGGCTTTTCCCAGTGTCTTCATCCAGTAAAGCGTTGTAGAAGATTCTGATCATTAGAAAGTCAGTTCAGTATTTTAGAGGTTCCACTATTCTGAGTGACTTTTGGTTTCATTTTTACTGAGTCTGAATAATTTCCTCCAGAAATTTGGAAAATATATTTCCCCTATCACACAAGAAGAATTAAATTATCCACATAAATATTTGAAAGATCAAACAGTATAGAAAGACCATGCTCTTATAAATTACCAACCTGGGTCATACAGAAGAAGTGGCAAATGGTTTTAATCTTCTTTAGAAGCATACTTGGAAAGTTAAAAGCACCATTATGAAAGTTAAGCACAGATTCATCACACAGTCCCAACATTTTAATGTAATCCAAACCATTGCAGAGCCCCTTGGAAATATTCTCACTTCCTCAAAATATGTCACATGCCACATATATGTGCCAAGCAGGTATGTATATTACTAATGGAGATATTGATCCTTAGGCATTCCTAGTTCTGTCATTTAGAATTAAAGATCATGCAGATATTTACCTTCTCCTCGGGACTGACAGTGTCAACTTGACGGTCGAGCTTGTTGATGGGGCTTCTGGAGCTATGGGATATAAAACTATTGCCACTCCCAGTGGCAGCATAAATTTCACTCATGATGAATCACATTCCTGTCTGTTGCAACCAGTTAGTATAATTAGGGGACCTATTGTGGAATCTTGAATTTTTCCTTATCCTTAGGAGCTCAGAAAGAAGTCACAATTTTAAATGCATACTAAGAGGTAAAAAATTTCTAACTAGTCGTAAAAAAAGAAAGCCAACTCCTAGAAACAAATGTGATTTCAGGAGTTTTTTTAACTGTAGAAAATAAATTCTACAAATTTTTGTATGTTTTGCTGTCGAGATTGACACCAATGAATGCAAATATATAGTTTTTGTAGTAGAAACAATTATACTGATATAACCAGCCCACTGATTTAGTCCTGAGCTAAACTATATCCTAGGTTGAGCCCAAGACTTGTCATTACTCCTCATTTTTGTCAGTGTCTCTGAGGCAGTCTGATCATTGTCTTCTGGATCATTGTCTTCAGCAAGGCATAGGCATAGGCAGCGGCAGCAAGGACCAGCAACCTACTTATAAGAAGTAGTATATTTCTGGTGTTATTTTCGTGAAAAAAAAATCTTCCTTCACATTCCTTTACATGGTGTGGTGGTGAGCAAGTGTTTGTATGAGTGTATGCAAGCACTAACAATTATAACACTCTTTTGTAACAAGGACTTGATTATCACTGCTAACATATCAACCTAAGCAGATACCATGGTTCTCTGGTATTTAGGAAGCTCTGAAGGCAGTTTCCTATCAGTCATTAAGTACTCATGAGTTTAATTCTCTTTCAGTTTGAATTTTCTCATAGCTTTCTCTAGGGAGGAAATAGAAATTAAAAACACACTGTTCATTCAAGCCCTGAGAAGAAGAGAGTCAGACCTGCAGAGATTTTGCCTGAAGGAACGAAAGCCATGGAGTCTGGTTTAACTTGTTTAACATTAAGGCAAGAAAATTTCCCAAAGAAGCATCTGGCTTGCTTTCTTGATTTCTGGCTTCTTTCCACACAGTCACTTAAAAACCCACCTGCTGAGCCTGTTCTTCAATGCTAAGGAAACTTCCCTGTCTGACCATGCAGGAGCCACTCTGGCAGTCACACCTGCACCACCCAGGCTGGGACCGAGGCCCCTTCACAGCTGCATGCTCCACACTCACACGGTCACCTTACCATCCCAGAGGCTCAGACATCTCAATCCTTAAGATAATTTTATCATGGTGAAATAACAAAATATCAACTCAAGCTGGTGCCTCCGAGGAGGGACCCCAAACAAAGGAAACACTGGGTTTTATACCCTCCCAATCTAAGTGCGGAAAAGTCCAAGGTCCTTGGCTCCTGCTGTGTCTCTGATTATCCAGTTCTCTGGCTGGACACAGGTCCCCAGACCCTTTGTTCTGCAATGGGTGGGCATTTCATGGACCCTTGCCTGCAGCTCCCACCCCAAGCTACCTGTACTGAATGGATTCCCCAACACTCACATTGTCACTGACAGGGAACTGTAGAGCAGAACTGGGCAGATGCTGATCCCTTTCTGATGGGCTGTTCTCTGCATTCTTATTTTGGGCACTAGGCATAGCACATTTGGAAGAAAAAATTTGTGGAATATAAGAGGGGGAAAGTATACAAGTAGGAGCTGCAAGATGTAACCATTTTAAGTAGGGTGGCATTCAGGGGTCTCCCAGAACAGAAGAAGGGAGATGTTTTTCAAGCAGCAAGACACAACCATGTATTTGTCTTTCAGGAATAGCACCAATTTTTAATCCAAATTAATGTAATGAATGGAAAATTGCAATCCTGAAGCACAATAAATCATGTCCTTGGGGCACAGGGGTATGTGTTAGAGCCACAAGTATCCCTACAATTCATTCTTCTGTGTAGGAATCTGTTAAGGCAAAGTTCAAGTTATCTAATATGCTTACAGAGTGAAACATTACTCTCTTAATCCTGGTTATCTTTCTAATACTTTTGAGCTCTTGTCTTAACTGTCTTAAGTGAACAGGTTTCTACGGGTTTCTTCATTATTGTTTGTTATTTCTCTGGTTTTGTAGGTACTTCTGTTCTTCATTCATTTTGAGTTAACCTGAAGATTAACTGTAGCTCCATTGTTCCATTTGGTGGAGATTTGTTTCACATTAATCATTTTCTGTTAGTGGTCAAATTATAGATAATGGAGCTGGACAGGCATTCATTCCCAGAAAGGAACATTTTCTGCTGTTCTTCTAGTCTCCTTCTTTGCTATTTTCTTCTCTTCTAGGTTAGTTTAGTGTAGGTTAGAGACTGGCTTAGACAGAGATAGTTTTTTAATGGGAATGTCTGAGAAACCCAGGAGTTTTTGTTCAAGTAGATTGAAGTATCTCCTGAATTGTAGGTCTTGAGGAGACCCACTATGCAAGTGCTTGCTGGGAAAGGCAAAGCTACAGTTCATCCTGCTGTAGTTGAACAGAGGGCTGGGCTAGGACTCGCACCACCTTTGCCAGATCTGTGACTCCCTTCTTGCTCTTTGAATAATGCAGGGGTTCATTGCAGGCCAGAGAAAAATGAAGAGGATTGAAGATGGTCGCAGTAGTCTCAGAATCAGGAGACTCTTTATTCCTTTCCATGGATAAGCTTCCTAACAGGAAAGGATAAATATCAGGAGGACTTTTTCTAAAGGTTATAGAGAAGTAGTTGCTGAGATGTGTTATGTGCAAAGGAAGATGAAGATGTAAAAGCACTGCAAGTACAAAGGAAGTGACAGATTTTGTTTCAGATAGACTACTCTGTTGAGAATGCAGATTCCAAAGACAACCCTTTTAGCTGGTGGTCAGATGCTTGTCATAGTAAAGTTGCTTTCAGGCACAGAGGAATGGATTGCAGACTGACCTGTTTTCTACACCTAAAATTCCCCACATTTAGATAAGACTGTAAATAGCACTAGATCCTTAGGGATAAGTTTTGTCCAGCACTGTTTACCTGCTTGCAGTTATTTTGGCTGAAAGTCTCAAGATTTTCCTTCACTTTCCAGCAACATTTTTTTAATGTTTTTGATGGCCATGGAGCCAGGACCAAGGGAATGAAGACTTCTCTACATGATTTTTAAACCACAAAGAGCTCTGCTGACATGGATGAGATAAGCATAGGAAGGTTAAAACAAGGAACAAGATCTAGCTGGTGATGTCAATCAGCAGAACACAACCTCACAGCAAGAACCAATGACTAACTCTGTAGCAGAACACACCACCAACATATCCCTTGTGACTATTCTTTGCTTCTAGAGAATGCAAGAAACTTGGATGTCTACAGCTCCCCCTTGGCTCTTTTCTCACCAGTTGCAGCCATATGCTTCCCTTGCTGTCGGTGTCTGCAGGATGTAGCAGGGAAGCAGATTGTTGTCAAGGAACAACAATCGAGGCTGATCTCTAGTTTGACAGCAAACTTGTCCCTTTCATCTTATAAAATGCACATTGTGCTACCACCCCGCTCACATAGTAATTACAGACTACCTGATTTGTCTGAGGTTACCTGTGAGTAAAGGTACCATTAGATAAGTGGAGTTGCTGAACAGCAAGAATAAAACAAAGACTCCTTTGATTTTCACTGGCCAAGAGGGCCCCCCTCCCGGTTTGTCAGACATCTGCTACAACAAATAACACGTCTTATACAATATATCAGAGCAATTAGGGTGATAAAGTATCTGTGGTGATCCACAGAAAGTTTAGCATGACAGAAAAATACCTCTTGAAGTTGAGGAAGTTGGAGAGATTTCAGATGTTGCTGATGGTCTCAGCTCATTTGGGAAGCACCACATGATCAGAGTCTGATATCAATTTGTGTGTATGAGTCAAGAACCTATTGAAAAGCATGTATTAGCTTCTAAATAGCACTGCTGTCTGCTGACTCTCCAATACTGAATTTACTGACAACAGGGTGCAAGAATTGATGAGTATGAACTTTGCAGACACCTGGGCCACCTCATGCTGGTTATTCAACTTGCCATGGAAAAAAAGTGAGCCCAGGACTGTTATTTTTCCACTCGAACTTCTTTGTGCACCAGAAGCTTTTCTATGATTGCCATAAACCCCATTTACTCTCCAGGGAAATTTAGACATGACACAAAATAGCATCAAAAAATTCTTCATCTGTAATTCACTTATCAGCATCCAAAAATAGCTCTAGCAATACAGCCAGTTCTGCCTGTTGTACCTTCTCTGCTCACACCCTTTCTCATTTGTTCATGAGCTTTGACTAACAGGACATTACATTTGTAAGCAGGAATGTCTGCATGTGTCTTCTGAACAGACTTATATAGTGTAAGTTGTTATGACTACACAGGTAAATATTTCTGCATGATGACTCTGTTTTATAATGCTGATTCAGGCTTTGTGAGTGACCTCATTTATAATATTTCTGGATATAATTTATTTGTGGCAATTTAAATCATTTTACAAGCCAGGTTTCTTTACCTTAATAGCAAGTGCAGCATTTTTCAAAATTATGTGAGACAGAACGTCCATAAGTAGTCCTCTCCTGGCTCTACCTCAGTGCATATCTTTTCTTATCAGTCACCATTGTGGGATGCAGTAGATAGTAGGAAATTTCCTTTGCATTTTTCAAAATGGGCTGGTTTTCTATATTGCTTAGCTACTGAAAATGTATTAGTTATTTCCCTGCAATGGAGCTGTTGTTATTGTTAGCTTTGATTGTAGATGCCAGAACTGTGTGGCTGGAAGGAGCTTTGAGATTCCTGGTGCATCTGCTGCCCTAAGGTGGGATGAAAGATCTAGATTACAGTTGATTGGTGTTTGTTGAACCTGTTTTTGAAGCTTCTAGACAAAGAATTTCCAAGCTTCTGTTACATTTCAGCGCTTCCTTATTCCTAAAGTTTTAACTCAACTTTGTCCTAAGTTGTCCTGACTGTAAATTAAAACAGTTACATCCAGTCATCTTTAAACTTTGACATGTGCTGCTGTCCAAGTTTTGCAAATTCTGATTAGTCAATTTATTCTTTGTATTAGACATAGTTATTTGGGAGTGTCTCCCTGGTCGTAAAATGTAATTATTGTAGATGTACTCATGATCAGGAGTTTTACACTAGTCACACTGCCTGAAACACTGAGGGTATTGTTAGCTACTGAGCTACTTTAACAAATTACGGACTTGGAAACCAGTCTGGATGATAAAAATAATTGTTCTTCCTCATTCCTGTGACAATCCTTGTGCTATGATTTCCATAGCTAATCAAATTATGCAGTGGCTCAGTAGTTTGTTATTTGCATAAATGTTAGTGTGGATATTCTTGCCAGTCCTTACAGCTAATGAAATCAGATTTTTCATAGGTCCAGAAATGGAGCATAAGTGTTTGCCAATATTGTGCACAAATCGTTAGCGAGTTGAGTTTTGAGAACAAAATGATATTTGAAAATACCCTTCCTAAGCTGCCAAGCTCTGTGAGGAACTGGCAGGTGGATAATTTGAAAACACAGAGTCAAATTTTCAGCCAATGTAAACTGATCCATCTCCAGAGGAGGTATGAAAAGACAATTTGTTTCCATGGGAAAAAGTTCTTCTTCAGGCCACAGAATAATATGGGTGTGTAAATGGTATGTTTTACCCATACTGCCACAGAATTTGTACAACATGTGATCATACTGCAATTTAAATTCCTACGTGCCTGGGGTAACCAAGGACTACTGAACTGTCCTGAAAATAAATTCTCTACATCTCTTCACATTTCTGCTTTCCCTCAGTTCCACTGATTTTATCCATTGATAAAGTTCTTGCTCTCATATTATCCTGGATAAAAGTCCCTTCTTTTCTGGCCTGCCTGTAACCCAGACACATCACCCTGTGAATCCCAGATACTTGTATCCCACCTGGCTGTAAACATTTGTGTGTAATCTAATGTGGAACCTGACCAGCATTACTTATCAACAACCTTCATAAAACAAGATACTTTTACTGCACGGAATAAGATATTTAAGAAAACTTGACTTTACAGCATTATGCTTCCAAGAACCACTATTTCATGCAGAACGTATAAAGCAGTCCCTGCTATTTCATTCTTGAGTAATCACTGGATGCAAACAAGAATTTCTTGACAGAACACGATGTCCAATAGCTTTGGTATTTGGCCTGGGACACCCAAGTGAAATTCATGCAGAGAAGGGCCTCACATTGTTCCAGATGAAGGCAGGTATCTAACTACAACATGCTGATGAAGGGGCATTGAATTGTGTGGGAAATCATGACACAACACTTCCCTTGCAATTCCCTATGTGCCTGTGGAACAGAGTCCCCATGGTACAGAAGTACTCACAGCTCATGCTGCTGCTGGGGGAAAGTGCCATTTGACCCTTTCCCTAAATCTCTTTCTCGTACAAAGTAAACATTACCAGTAAGCCATGGGAGGCAAACAGGATCTGGAACACCATCGAATGCTTGTGGGGTGACTTCAAAGCTCTGACCCTGCCAGCAAGCCTTCCTATTTGAAAGTGGGGAAGGCCTCCCATTACATCTTCATTCACAGAGCTGCAGTTTACACTATATTTAAGATGTGGTTAATTTTTTCCTCCTGTATTTGTAAACCAGCTACAGGATGTACCCATAAATATATTTTCCCTTTGTCTGCTTTTGTGCTATGTGGAGAAACAAAACTCTGTGTGTTCATTTCTAAACTGAGGTTTCAAGACAGCCCTTTTTTCGTCCTGTTATGCACAGGTTTCTTCTAGAGAACTGGGACTGAATTCTGTTCTCAAACATGAGTGTAAATCTATCATAACTCCACTAATACCTGATCACTAATATTTTACTAGCTTATAAACACATGTTGTGTAATTGCAGAAAATCGTATAGGCAGAAGAGACCAGAATTAGACCATATTTGCTTTTGCAGTTCATTTCAGCAACAGCTAAAATATACAACCACTGTTTTAGTGAGAAATCCCAAAAGACCACTATACAGACTACTGTGAACAGTCAGCTCCATCCCAGTCACACTCAATGCACATCAGTACAGATGTGAGACAATTGCATTAATTGTCAAGACAATTGCATTAAATGAATATATTGCATTAATATATTCTGAAACTAATATGGTACTTTAGAGGAACTTTCATCCATTATGAAATTCTGGATCAAGAAATACTTGCCCTTCAATGGTCACCCCTTTTATTTTTAGTAAGGTAATTTCCCACTTCTCAGGCAGAAGGCTGTAGAACTGGCAGGGTGAGAAATTATAGACTTAGAACAATTTTTCTCCAAGGCCAAACACCTCATGGTCTCAAAGGAGCATGGTTTTTCAGGCGCATGTCAAACACCAGAGCACTGGAGAAGAAATTTCATAGAAAGGTTTCACAGTGATAGCAAAAAAACCTCCACCTTTTGCATTCATTATTATTTTTAGAATGACAGGTCAGAGAAATGCAGGTGGAGGGCATTCAGGTTCCTGGTGGTGGTAAATTACACCTCGCTGTGCTTTTAGTTCATGGATTAAATACAACAGGCAAGACACAAGACGTGGCAAGATGTTCAAAAGCATTGAGTGCCTAAGGCAACTTTCAAATCAGGGCTTAAAAAGCCATACCAACTAAATGCTTTGAACACTTTTATTGCTGCTACACTTTGCTACTTCCAAAGGGATGGTCTGGAGATAGCATCTGAGGAGAAGGGTGAGGGACAAATCTACAAATTTCCATGCCCAAAATCTGTATGGAGACTCACTCAGGACATGAACATGACCTGTGGGTTTCACTGCCTTCTTGGCAGTCAAAACCCTTCCCTCATGGCGGTGTTTAGGCACTGGACATGGGGTTACTGGAGACATGTGAGATGAAAGTGGGGAGTTCAGCACTGAGCTGTCTCTGTTGTGGGACCTGGTGGCTGGGGATGAGGGCCTGCAACACCACCAGCCTTGTCATGTGGCTGAAGAGAGGAGCCATCATTCTGAACTTCTTATTTATACAACACTTCACCTGACTGTTTAGACAACCCTACTGCAACAGGAGTTTTCATGGCTAAGAATCAAATAAGAGTGAAATAAACTTCATTAAGGGTTGTTCACTTGTTTGAGAAGAGCTCTAAACAGGAAAGACCCAGTACAATTTTTCAAGTTTTTTCACGAAAGCAACTTGGTGTTTTTTCTTGGGGTCAAGAATATGGATATCAGGAAATGCCAGTGACACTTGGTAGCAATATGTTATTTATGCCTTTGTCATTTCTACCATAGTATTGTGCTCTCATTGTGCAGAAAGAAGCAGAACCTGCTCTACCCTTTGGGGGAACAGCATCGGCCAAAGAAGAGAACGTTCTTGCTTGGATTGTGTTTGAAGAGGAGCAGGTGGTCAGCTATGAACTCATAAGGAATGTGAAGGCAAAACATTCTTTTGGCCACCTGTGTAGCAGCAGCTGCCTCAGTTCCTTCTCCATTAACTTCCACAAAGAAGACTCTTCCCCTGCCTGCTCCAGCTACCTCCACATTTATTGGGGGTTGAAGGGCACGGACTTCACAACACGATGGTGTGCAAAGACGTTTATTGCACAGTGAAAATTCTTTATATACTACAACATGAACAGGAAGTAGTTCTACACTACAAAGTGCTCCAATTAACTATTGTGGTTCACAACTATGGCAACAGCTAAACAATACCTTTTAAGGTAACAAACAGCATTTCTCACCTCTGACAGGTCCAGCAGGGCATAGGCCCATAATACACTCTTTTCACTTCCCCCATGACCAGGATGTTTTTAGTAATCCCAAGGTTTCTTCTGGACCAGAGACAGAAGGTCATTCTGGCTTTTAAGGCCTGCTACTTTGTTACATATACTCTGTAACTCCACACACACTCACTTTCATCTCCTCAATTTTTTTCTAAAGGCTGTACTCTGTGTAAATACAGTCATGTAGTCAACATCCTGAGTTTTTTACAAGAACTGCTACATGAACCTTCAGACACTGTGGTTCACTGAAGTACATTGTACTGGATGTGGATTTTCCCCACAACACACAGAAAGTTAGACACTGCAATGGGAGCATAGCTGAGGTTCTGTGTTCTGGATATTTGCTGCTGGACTCCAGTTATGGATCTGATTTCCTATATCCTACGCCTAGCCCACATGTTTCAGCAGAATAGTGTGGGGAGCTTGAGGCATTGATGATTATGGCTTGAAATGTATGTGGGCCTTTTTTTGAGCTCCACAGTCATTGTCTGCACCTCTGGAAGGTTTGCACAAAACAACAAGCAAATAAAGCAACAAGGTGAAGTTGCTCCTGTCTGGGGTACAAGAGATACACCAAAGGCCCCTGGACATGTCTTCCAGGATCCTTCATATTCATCACCATTCATAAGCAAGGAAATGCGCTCCATGCTGCCAAAGCATTCATCCTTCAACCCTAGAGGCTGCTCTGCATCACAAGCAGCAGTCAGTTTTTTCAGTGTTTCCTTGTGGTGTCTCAAGGGTGTCTGTGGGCTGAGCAAGGCCTGTATTTTAAGCCAACAGGTGCTGTGTTCAGCACTGCTCTGGGCAGAATATTGCACTCCTCACAGACGACCAAGAGGGGAACCCATTAAGCAAAATGCAGCTAAGTCCCCACTAGATTACATGTAAAGATTGCATGAATATAATCTGAAAATATGATTGGGTGGCCTTTTTCCTGCTATGAAACTAGTTTGAGAAAGCCTTTCCCCACAGTAGTCATTCCACTACAGTTCAGTAAGGTGATTCCTCACTCTGCAAGCTGAGGAATGGCAGGACTGGTCATTGCTGGCCCGTGTTTGGGACTGCTTTATTCTGACAGATTGCAGGGGAGAGAAGGGGCAGGCAGCAGAGTAGGCTGCAGTGGGGGTCTCTTGGAAAAGGAGCTGTCAGGGCTGAGTGGAGGCAGAGCTGTAGCTGATGCTGAGAGGTTGCAGGCTGCAACTCTCTTGGCTGCAACTCTTTTGGCTGTGCCGAAAGCTACCTGCCTCATGAGGCATCCATCAGGATTTGTGAGAGAGGTCCTTGGGGAGTGCTTTTCCAGCAGGTTTAAGACTGTCAGTAAGTGTATGGAAAAGCTGGACTCTGTTTCCAAACTGTAGCACTCAAGTGAGGGAAGAATGCAAAATAATCTTGGAGATGTGTAGGTGGCAGTGCTCTTACACAAAAGCTGTGACTCACTGTCCCATAACTAAGAATATCTAATTTCATGCCTGAGGATTCAGATGATAAAGCTGCACAGCACCACTCTCTGAAGAGCTGAAAGGAAGCTCATAATTGACCTACTTAATTCACTATGTTATTTTCCAGGCTGATATTAAGAAAGTGAGGAAAAATTCATACTATCAGAAAGCTATAAACCAAAATACTTCCATTGCATTATTGTTAGGATAGACACCCACATACAGATACTTTTTTTTCTGTGTTACTGGACTAAAACAGGAATGGCACCAGACCCTGGAAACCAGAACTCATCTATACCACAGTTATTGAACTGCAGATTTATCAGTCCTGGAGCTCTCTTCTTGTGCCTTCAAGCTGCACTACACAGGTGGCCAAAAGAATGTTTTGCCTTCACATTCCTTCACGAAAGGTCTTCAAAAGTAACGTGGGCAGTTGTGCCCTGCAGCCTATGATAAAGCCTAGTGCCTGAGAGCACTTGGTGCATTCTCCTGAGAGCCACAGACTTGAACTCAAGAAAGGATATGGGATATAGGCCCTTCACCTCGTGAGCCACCTGAATTTCTGCACTACAGAAGTTAAGTGCTATGTTCAATTAAAAAAAAAAAAAAAATCATTGTAATGGCATTTTTCAGGAGTGTTATTTGAACAGCTTTCACAAGGTCTACTTTGAATCCATTCACTAGGTGTTCTCCAGGAATTTACACCTCATCCTACCTTGTTCCTGAATTTCAGCATGGGCAAAGCACCTCATTGCTCACATCAAGGCTTTTCAAAGCAAGCAAAGAAAAATGCTACCTGCTAGAAAATTTACAAAAGGAGAAAATAAAATACCTTCAGATTTTGGAGGGGAGAATTTTTCTTTCAGATGGATTTTTGGATGTACAATTTTAAAGCCAGACTATGTTCTGTTTAGGAAAGACACATAATGATTATTTTAGTGTGTCTTCTCCTTTCTGAAGCCATATATAATTCTGTGCATTAAACATGTTATTCACCGATTCTTCATTATATATATATATATATTTAAAAAGCACATTACAAATGTAAAGTTGTTAAATTTCATGCAGAATCCCTCTGAGGAAGACATCACTTATGTTAAACCAGCAAATTATCAGTAATGTCTGCCTATAAGCCTGCAAGAAGTTTTATTTTTTTCCCACCAACATTCCAAGGTAATGATTAACTGTGATTTCCATGATTTACAAAACCTCTCCTCATTTTTCAAAGCGTGGCGAAAGCTCTGTCTCTCTGATTTGCATCTCAGACCATTCAAATTCACCACACAGCAGCATGGGAAAAAGAAAACACATTCATTGCTACAGTGTTCCACATCAGTAACTTCAGTGGGATGCTCTAGACCATTTTCCTCCTATTCTTTGAAATTTTGAGATAAATAATTTGATTTATCCCCATATAAAAGGTAGCCTTCTTTACTATGTAAATAATTTACCATCTTCAGGAATACGCGGTTTTGCATCCTGTTCCTGCAGACACCATGCATACAAAATTCTCTTTGGAGTTATTTGAGAACTTAACACAGACTTAGGAGAGGTTGTCCAGAGAGGTGGTGGAGTCTCCATCTTTGGAGATATCCAAAAGCCATCTTGACATGGTCTTGGACAGTCAGCAGTGGATGGCCCTGCTTGTGCAGAGGAGATGGACTAGATGATCTCCAGAGGTCTCTTCCCACTTCAACCCTATTGTCACCATCATTAGAATGTATATGGACGCAGGAATACAGGGACATATGTGCACATCGAGGAGACAAAATGTTATTTATATCCAGTGAGTTTAAGGTAAAATTTACTCCTATTCTGGATTCAGATCAATATTTACAATTCAAGGAGCCTACTGACAGAGCGTCCGATTCATAGGTTCTGAACAAAAATGGCTGCAGTGGTTATTCTGAAGTAAAAACTAGCTGTCAAAGGATTAAGAAAGCATTTGGGAGAAAATTACAATTTCATCCAGGTGTTCCTCACAGTGTTAGAAAATGGCCCTGATTTTAAGGTGAACAGAGTTTGCCAAAGAAAATTATAGTATTGGTAGGATTGTGTCTGATAAAGAATAAGAAAGGGCGATTAGCCATGAACACCTCTATGAGTGGCAGAGACCTCCTCACAATGGAAGCTCCCGTGCCAGCTGCCGCCACGGTGCCTTCCTCATTGACTTCCACATACGCCTTATGGACAACGTTCGACAGCACCAGAGATTTTGCAAACGTCATTGCAGAAAGGTCAACTTTTGATTCAGTGAAGATGTCGGTCATCCCCATCTCTTGTAAAACCTCGTTGAGGTTAAAGGTGCCTTCCAGCTTGAATCGGGGGAGGTAAACTTCCACTGTTGACTCAAACATGTTCTCTGAAGAGGCCCACAGCATTACATTTTCATATGTCATTCTGCTTTCAATCTAAAAGATGGGGGGGAAGGAGATTAAAATAGGTGGGAAGCTTTGACCAGTGTTAATTCAGACAACTGACTTTCACCCCTAGTCCATGACATGCTCTGCCTTACCTGCTCCAGCCCACTGATAGATCCATCAGCTGCATCACCTGGCAGCAGTATGACCATGCTCAGGGACTTCTGAACATAAGGGAGTTCAAGGATCTGAGCACCCACCTCCTCAATGTAGCCCAGTTTAAATTTGCCTTTCTGATACATCATTTGCACAGGTTTCTTTCTGTTCTGTTGAAAAGAAAATGGTACAGTCAGTTAGGCAACACAGCTGTTACCAACACGTCTACCCAACGAGGGAGGCAAGTTAAATTCCCAACACACCCTTACCTTACTCACAGAGCAGCTCAGCCCTGGCCATTGTTATGCTTGCTGCAATGCTCCCAGTATCTAAGGTGAATAAAGCTAAGATTTACAGAATGCAGATGTACCTGATTCAGTTTAAAATCTCTCTGAACTGTTTTTTCTTCATCAAACTTGTGTTCCCAGGATGCTTTGAAGTAGATTACATTCACAAGCACCAGCAATGCATGTCCGTCAATCACACCAGGGGCAAAGAGTTCCTTGATTTTACCTAAAGGGAGTTTTGAAATACGTAAGTATTTGTTAGTTGTCATTTAGACTCTGGACTGAGACTCAATTACTGGTCTGTGAACTTAGTTTTGGAAAAACTTAGAAACACAGTTCTTGGTTTATTCAAAGGACAAAAACAATGTAAGTAATCAAATTGTAGATTCCTCCAAACTGTTACCAGCCAGGGAGGACGGGGGAACTGGGGGTCACCAATTTATCCTCCTGTTCTGAATCTGCATTTGTGGCTGTTTGCAGGAGCATTTTGTCTGGTCAAGCCTTATAGGTATTATTGCAATTACCAGGCCAGGCATAAGGGTGGAAATGCAGAAGTATTTGACAGCAAACATCTTTAATTCAGAAATAATTTAGCTGGTAACTTACTCTAATATTTCAAGAGCAGCAAACTGTCTTTAAACAGCGTTAAGAGTGAACACACAGAAATATGAACAGGTCTTTGCTTTTCCTACCCTGCAATTTCATTGGTTGAACCAGTGTAGGAAGGCAGGGACAGAATGGCTATAGTTTTGGTTTGTTTTACCTTGTGTCTCACTTTCAACCCAAGCATTAATTTTTCTTCTGGCAGCTTCAAGAGCACCATGAAAGTCCACTGTTTGCAGCATTGCTCCATACAGTTCCTTGGTACACATTAGAAATTGCTGTAAAGCAAAATAAAAGTTATTAATTAGTCAAATCTGTTAAGCACTTACTGTCTTTTGAAAGAAATCAGGGTTCAATAGTATTTTAGTAATGATGAGGGACCCATTGAACCCAAAAGGCAAAATTTCATTTTGACAACATCAACTAGATTCAGAGAATCTTTGAAGACGAGATAATTATTATATTGCATAGGTAAAAAAGTAAATAAGTAAAAAGAAAACCAGAAGAAAGGGTCTTCTCATGGAAAACTGCATAACTGAGGTCCAGATAAAAAACTAAAGAAACAGAAAAAATGAAAGATTAGTTGTTTGATGCTTAAGTATCCAAATAATTGACAGAAATAATTGACAGAAAAGCAAAGATATGTGTACCAAGTTAGCCATACCACGTAACCCCAAGATCACTCCATTATTCAGTAGGAAAGGAGCGAGAAGTTCAGCACAGCAGCCCTATACGGGAACTTGTACAACACCCCAGGAGATAAACTCTCTCCAAGCTTCTGCTGCCCCAGCTGTGCCACTTGCAAGGCCTGAAGTGGGTAGTTTATAGACAGATTGAACATGTCATTTTTGGCTGTAGGTTCACCTCTGGCTGAGTGTTCACATATGCCAAAAATGAACAAACCGCTGCTTTATTTTCGCTCTTACAGTCATTGATATCCACAGGGTGGTTTGTTTCTGTTGTTTTTTGGTTTTTTGTTTTTTTAATATAAGAATGGAGAGTTGACAATCTTGTCTCTTTCCCATCAGCCCCAAGAGTTATAGCTCCATGTAGCATATCACATGCTCCAAAACACACAGCAGGGGGGCAACAGTGAGGCTCACAGTTACAGGGAAGCCTCAGCAGGTCAGGGCCACAGCAGTTAGCAGATGCAGGGGACTTACCTGCTGGAGTTCAAATCCTTGTTGTATAAAGAGATTGTTGGCCAAGGTTAAAATGTACTTTTCACCAAGGTTTTGTAGTTGTAAAAGCAGCTCCTGGAACACTTTATGGTTAAGATCTCCATCCTTAGTACACTGGGAGCATTACAAACACAGCAATTAAAATGATTCCTCTGTATAGGTTTGGTTGTTAATTTGCATCTTAATTAGATTACACTGTAAGGCTAATTCTGCTGTACTAATTTTTAAATCCAGCTAGTCCAGGATTTGTAGCCTGATCCTCCTTCAGATGAGATCACTGAAGGCTTTCTTTTTGACTTACTGGAAGACTTGGTCCTTACTAACACCTTACATCAGGCATTTCCTAGAGGATTAGGCAGACTCTGAGCCTGTGGTCTTGACTCCCTCCAGTGGCAAATCCCAGTGCTTTACCTGCACTAACCCGCCACGCAGTGAAAGCAGGGCTCCCCACCCAGGGGCGCACCTCTGAGAAGGAAGGCTGACTCTCCAGGCTTCCTTTTGGCTCCATATCTGGGGCTTCAGTCTCATGATCATGTCCAAGGCTCATACTTCCTGCAGCTTTTCTGACATGGAGCACCTGCAGTTGAAGATGTCTAGTTATGGCAATTGTAACTGGGATAAAACCACACTCCTTGTTTAAAAGCTTTACTGTGCTGTATTGGATAAGTTGTGTACATTCATGAAAGATGTTTTTTCAGTTTCACGCATCAGCTGAAATGACAGACTTGAATTTGTTCATATATTCATGTTCAGATTCACATTTCTATATTAACAAACCAAGAAGAACTTGTACTTATTCCCTCAAAATGTTACTCTTCACTGCCTCAAAACGTTTGATTTGTGGTTTTAATTGCTACAGTTACCCTAAATTTCAAAACAAAAATTTGCCCCAAGCAAAGAGATAAAAATGATTTTCTTTGAAAACATCAAAACTGGTTTCTCACAATCATTCTTAACATTTACATCAGCTTAAGAAATAGATCAAAACCACAGAGCTCTTAATGAAAACCAGTCCTTGTTTCTATTGTGCAAATATCTCACTGAAGAATTTTCAGGAGCTTTTCAATTGTAATAATGTTGCGTCCTACATAGACTTACACTCTTTTTATTGAGGATACTGGTATTGAGGAAGATTTTATTTCCTAAAATAAGCAGGAGTCCCTGTCTAAAGGATTGTTGTGGCACAGTTGTGGTGGCCAGGGGGCTGCAGTGGTAGTCCTGTGCAAAGAGAACAGACTCTGTGTGCCAAACAGGGCTGGTTCCAGACAGCTCCAAAATGTCCAGTCTGTTTCACCATGACAGTAATTGGCAAGAGATGTCCCTGTCCTTATCTCGACCCACAAACTTTTTCATCTTATTTTCTCTTCCTGTTGTTGTTGAAGAAGGCGAATGAGAGATTCTCTGGATGGGCACCTGACAGCCACAGCAAAGGTCAACCTACCAGACCCTGGTAAGAATCTCTGCCTTAGGATTATTGGTCTTTTACCACTCATGAGCTCAAAAAAGAACAGAGAAGAAAAGTTGTAGAAAGCAGAACTTGCACTGCAGGGAGTAAAAGCACAGTATTTGGAGCAGTGGAGGTTCTTCTCCTCCTTGCTCACATGGGTCTCTGCGGGGTGAGACATTTTGACTCTTGAATGTCATAAGGGACAATGACAAAGAGAGCCAATGCTTCCAGCCGCCCAGGTGCAACCACTTCAGTTTCTGCAGCTCTCCCCACTGCCCACCCAGACTCCCGCTTTCAGGATTCTCATAGCAACCACAAGAGGAAATGCCTGCCCATAATTCTGAAACAAAGCCTGATATTCTACCAGCAGGTTGGGGCAAAGCCAGAGTGCCCCACTGCGCTGTATCACCTCCCCTCAGTCAGTCCTTGCTTCAAGCTCTTGTGTGGGGGCACAATGAGACTCTCACCAGCAGATGGCAGGGATTGTAGTGCTCCAAGCACAACTGTGACGGCAGCATCTGTGCCTGCACCTCTGCAGGTTTCCTGTGGGACACGCATGTGTGTAGCACTGGGATGCCCAACATTTCCATTAAGGGAACAGCAAGCAATGTGGAAGCACCTCACCATGGTTCATTCATACCTTTTCTATCTGAGCAGCAGTGTTGTTTTTTGCACCAAGATGGATCAGGGCCAGGGCAACAGAGATGCTCATTGGAGAGAAGACAATATTTGCATCCTCTGCACTTCTGTTGAGCTTTTTGTAGAGATCAAGGCAAAACTCAGTAACCGGTCTAGAAACAGAGTCCATCATGAAGCAGCTGCTGATTGGGAGCACAAAAGAATGAAGACATTTAATGCAGCTGGCCTAGCTAGACCATACTGTGAAGCATCTGCCTGCCCTGAGATTGTCCCATAGCTGGTTGCTGAACATAATAGATGTTTTCTAAATTCTGAGAGTTTTAATCAGCCTTGCACAGATCTGTCAGTCTATGATGCACAGCAGGAGCAAGGACACAAAGGGTCTGTAAAAGGGATCCGTGCTCACAACATTTGTAAATTCCTCAGAAAGGAGCCTTTTTCTGGCTTATCCCATGCTGTGTCTTATTTCAACCCCTGGTGTTGAAATTAGACAGGTATGGATTAACATTTTCCTTCTCCAACTGGTTTGATGCAGTTTCATCAACTCCTTCCTATTTAACAACATAAGATTAGTGACAGACTTGGTGACAGAAACTAAGCCTACACATAACCACGTGTGATAACCAGAGCTGTGGCAAGGGGGTTTCAAACAACAGGTTTATAAAAATAAAATCACTACTAATTAAATGTTTTCACACAGGAAAAAGGGTCATTAACAGCGATGGAGACTGAACTACATACAGAAAAATTAACAGTTTGAAATACACTTTTTCACTCCTCATGGGTTTTCCAGGAGCCACAGATACAGGTAGGATGCACAATTACAAATTCCAAACAAAGTAATAGCTCTAGAGCCCTGAAAAGAAGTCTGTAAGATCCTGCTCAATGATATGACAAGATCTGTGTCACTCCCTACTTTTGTACTAGAAACATTACAGTCTGATACCTCTCCTGTGGGTTATTTACATTCAATCTGCTCCACTAACAACATTAGGACTAAGTTCAGCCTGATCCTTGTAAGGAAGAGGCCATCTGAAAAATAGTGGTTTAGAAACTCCTTTCCTGAATCTTAGGAGAGTTGTAAGTGTGTTGTGAGGATCACAGAAATGTTTCTGGAATCATTATACCAAAAAAAACCAAAACCACACCACTTTCAGTATCAAACAAATATTTTGGACAAATAGCACTGGTCTGTGTTCCAGAAAGATTATTTATTTAGGCAAAAATATACAGCCAAAGTATGGAGACAAGTCCTTCATGTCTCCCATGGTACAGATCTGGCTGTCTCTACCTTTCAGCCTGCACTGGGACCGGCATGGCTTAGGTCCAGAGAAAGCTGCCAGAGCTCCTTTCTGTTGGAAAAAGGAGTGAGTGCACAACCAAGTGGTTCTCCCTAGAGCCCACAGATGGCCATAGTACTGCAGGCACTTTCCTCAGCCCCATCTGCCCTGAAGTTGCAGCCTGCAAAGCAAAGTGACATGAGGAGCTCCAGTCTGTGTCACCAGAGGTTAAGGGTGGGAAGAGGCTGGTGCAAAGCTGAACTTCAGAATCTTTTATCAGCAGGGCACTTGTACAGCCTGTCCTATGCTGTCGGTGCCCCTTTTAGAATTGTCTTGAGCCCTCTGGGGAAGTGGTTGCCTGGTGCTGGGGATCTCCAACACATTCCAGCCAAAACTCTCCTGTAACCCTGATCTCCCATTTGGACCCCAGCTCTTCTGCCACAGTCACAGCTCCCTCCCTTCATAGAGAACCTGACCTTCACAGATTTTCTTTATTCAAGGAGCTACTCAAAATGCCTTGCAGTGTTCTCAAGTTGCAGAGTGCACGCTATCACCAGCTCACCCATAAGCCAGGCATGACTTTGCATGAAAAGCTGGGACTCAGGTGCCAGAAGTTACCAGGGCATTGGGAGTTGATATGGCTCAGCCAAGTTGCAGCATTCTTCTGTGAAACCATCTTAGCCTGCAGCAAGTGCCAGACAATGAGAATGAACTCAGCCCACAGGAAAACAGACTGAGCCTAAAACAGATTGCTGCAGAGGCTTGGAAGAGATAAAAAAGTAAAGTTTCTGAATATATGAAGGTACAACATGAGGCAAATGCAGACATTTCTTGCCATTTGACTAGCTTGAACAGCACAGGAACAATCAATGCTTCATCCTGTTTCTGAGTGATGCTCTGTGGAAAGAACCTGTGATGGAGAAAGAAAAGTTCATAGATGTTTTATAGTGAGACATTTGTTTTACCCTGAAGTCCAGAAGTACTTCACATAAAGACCTAATACAAATAGACAAAACAGATGAGAAATAGCCAAAGGGTTCTTTGCACAGACAAATTAAATATGAGTTTTATCTCATTAATTCTGAACACAGCTGTTTCAGCTCTGCTGTTTGTGTCTTTGTACATAGTATGATTTTCATTTTCCTGTTAGTAATGCAGTCATCTTACCACAAGACATTGCACTAAATAATTTCTCTTTTCTTCCACCTGCATATCCTACTATTCACAACCTCCTGCAAACAAAACTCAGTGCATCTTCAGTGCTGAAGTTTGTAGTGTTATGCATCCTCATCTCTTGAAAGATCTGAAATGGAGCTGTGAAATCCATCACAGTGAATGTAGGGCATGAGGCATTTTGTAGGTGTGTTCCAACTTCAGAACGAGCCAAGGAGGAAAAAAAGGGTTGTTAAACTCACTCAGTGGGAAGGAGGCACCTCCACCCCACCCTGCAGGGAAAGGGCTGAGTGCCAAGAATGGAGGGAGAGCCCAGGATCGGGGAACAAGTTTTAAAAGTGAGTGGCTGGCACACTGAGGTGGCCACTCCTTTAGCAGCCTGTCGTCAGAGGGACATCCAGGTGTGAACACTACAGCCAACTCCATGGTTCTGTGAGTGGGAGCTACTTAGAAAGCTGCCCTAGAAATCCAGAGGAAGGGACGGCAGGTATGGGCTAATGGAGAAACTTTCTTACTGCACAGTGAAAGGATTTAGTGAACTTTCTTAATCTAAAGTGGAGTGGGAATAAATGTGTGAATCATTCCACACCATAAAGCCTTCTGTGTAATTTGTGTAATAACTCAGTCAGACTTTTGGAGCTACTGCAAGGACCATGGCATTGGGAGAACATCTACATGGTGGACAGCAAATGGTAATGTCGCTTTTAAATAATCTTGGAGTGGTAAGGAGGGATGATACAGGATCAAAAGAAGTGTTCCAGGAAGTTCCTAGCTGCTGTTCAGCACCAGCCAAAGCACATGCACTGCGAAGTATTAATAGTGCAGAGCCCCTGATGACAGGAGATCCTTCGCATGATGGTTCAGCAGCTTTTAACATAGCCTGGCAAATGAAATTACTGGCACTGCAGTATTTGAGCAAGAAGCTACCCAGGAAAATAGCTTCCTTCAGAAGAAACCACTGCATACCACAAACCTCGTAAAAATTACAAACTTCCTCCATGGCTGTGTGAAATTAGGAACACTCCTTTTCTATAACTATTCATGATCTGTTCTCTCTTTATAGTTTGTTTTTGGCTAAGGGTAGGTGAAATCAAAATAAAAACTATCAAAGGATAAAAATACTGTGCTGAAAGCTCTCATAATTAATGTTTGTATTAGATTATATTATTCAGTCAACAGGAGGAGGCAGTAAATAGGGTGGAGAGGGTAAGAGAGCTGTAGCCTTGGTGTTAAGGTAATTCTGTATTTCATACAAGTTAAGTAAGAAGGAACCTGTTTTGCCTGATGCCAGAAGATAATTCCCATTGCATGTTTTACTTATTCAATCTGCGTCCCATTAAAATGCCTTAATATACATTCATTTCTCATACAGAAAGGAAAACAGAATTGGCACAAATTACATGGTCTATCCTAGAAAAAGACAATGTGACAAACAGTACTGTCTCCTCACATGAAAATTGGTAGAAGTGGCTTTCTTATTTTTCATGACCATTCATACAAATGTGCATTTCCAAGTATTTCTGTGCTGATTTGGAGTGAAGGGGACAAATAGCACATAAGACAAAATAAATTTCCTATAACACAGAAATTCTGATCATTCCCAAGTGGCACAACACATGCTTTAAATTAAAAACCAATAAATTTCAGTACAAAACAGCTTTTCAAGCAAAATGGAGCCCAGTTCATTTTCCAAATAACCTAACCTCTCAGGATGCTACTTTTATGCCAGAAAGCTTTTTCCTGACTGCTTTTGTTAGTTTGCATTCAGTCCCTCTGGTATCTTCTATACCTCCTTCTAGGCCAGTTATTTCTGCATAAACAGGCATGAATGGGCATTGGCCTGTTACAGGCTGTGCAGTGGCAAGTTATTTGCTGTGCCTGTGTGCAGCTGTACAGGCTTTTCTGCAAGCCTCTAAACATCGTTGCCAAACTCAGGAGCTAATATTTTAATAGCAAAGACTAGCACCCCCACTAACAAAACAAAATCTGAATACCACTCCACCCTTTCTCTTTTATAGTGTCATTGTTTAAGAACATAAACAACTTCCCTGGCAGCAGGGATCAGTGTAAAGGGGAAATGCCTAAGAACCCAGTTAAAGCATTGCATGCCCTCTCTCTCGTCTAGTGAACATTTCAAGGCTTTTTCTTGTGCCATGGAAACGTGAGTAAAGAAGGAAAATTAACCTGTATCTCTCCTCCTGTGGATCATCAACACCATCACTTCATATGAAGCCTGTTTCTACCAGAGTGAGTAGAGGTGCTCTAAAAGAGCCTGTCCTTCAGCCCTTCTGGAGGTACAGGCAGAAAAGCATCTACTTTGTCATACAAGCCACTGTGCTCTTCATTCTTGTGGCAATTAGACCTAACTGGGTGGGCAGAGAGGTTCTGGGGAAATTTCAGATTCAAAAGCCTGTGAAATTTAAGCAAGAATATTTAGGTGTGTCCCTAAAATCCTCATTCATGTCCCACTGAAGACCAGCTCCCTTTGAGCTCTTGGGACACCTGAATTTTAGCAGTGTGTTTTGCTGTCTGCAGCCTGTAAAGGTATCTCTCTCTGTGCCCAATATGTAAAAATGATGCTTACTTTACCAGCCTGTAGACTATTTTGGATCAGGAAAAAAAAAAAAAAAGAAAAAAAAAAAAAGAAAAGAAATCACAGTTATTTTGAAAAAAGAGCAACACAACAACATAAAATTTTTACCTTCTTGCCCAAAGAGGTTAAGTGAAGAAGACAACAGCTGAGTTCTGGAGCACGTTCCTGTGAATACTGTATTACAAAAAATCTCCCCCTCTCTTGTGGGAAAGTTCAGCCTCTAACCAATGATTGCTGATAGCAGCATGTTGCAGTTTAATGCAAATGCCATCATGAAGTTTCCCCACAGAAGAATGGGAAACCTGTATCTAGCAATATGCTATTAGCATTTCTCTCAAGCTGCCCAACAAGTTTGGCAGGCAGTATCTGCTGGCAACATCTTCTGATTGCAATGCCAAGTCACCCTCAGCTGGAAAACTGGTCATTAACCCTGGAGACCCATGGCTGCACTGCTGTGCATAGTCCTTTTCAAGTTTTGATGGGGTCTGGCCTGGACACAGGTGTGTGCAGGGTTCATGCCAAGATTGTTTGGAGCTGAGCTTGCTTGCAAAGATGCAAAAAATGAATGGGAAATGCATGAGTTTTATGTTGCCTACAGCCATCTCTCCCTCTCAGGTAAGGAGTTGGCTTTATGTGCATGGAAGGAGCTTAATTAGAGAAGGAAAGAAGTATTTCCTTGAACTTTGACAGGAATCCCCAGCCAGGGGGTATTCTTTTAAATCACTGGAGTTAAGAATAAAAGAAGGCCAGGAGTGGTTGATCACACAGGTTAAGTTTCCAGCATAAAGTGAGAAGGAAATAAAGAGATGGGAAGCACAGAGCTGCACCTGCAGAGTGTTTGATCTCCCCTAATCACTACCACTGAGTTCAGGTGCAATACTAGGTTATGGCAGCTGGACTCAGAGATCAAAGATAATCTAGGTTTCTGTGTGGCTTTGGAACACTGAAAATTTTATGTCTTTCCTTTCTCACCTTTTCTTTTTTCCTACAAAGTGTAAAACTGGCTTTAGATTCATAGGATGCTTATGGGATCAAACATGATAAGGAGGAAAGAGGAAGAAAGTCCTCCTGCAACATCTTGTCCTTCACACACTTTCCTTCCAGTGCTGAAGCTGGACCCCCCTCTTCTTTAGGCACAGCACCATTAAGATTTGCTGTTGCCTTCTCCTCTGTCAAGGGCTCAGCCCAGCTGGCCAAGCTCCCGTGCCCCAGTACCCATCAGAAAAGAGGAATTTGTAAGCAATGCAAGATAAAAGATAAAATGACCGTTCTTGTTACCTCACTTCTTTTCCTTGCTTTTTTACTTCTATTTGCCATTCACTTTCTTGCTTCTGTTATTTCTTCCTGCAGGTTTCTGTAGTGCTCCTTAGTCTTTCTCCTCAGTTCTTTCTTTCTCTATTTTTTGAATTTATTTATTTATGAACATTGGCTTACTATCTTCTGATGCTTTTCTAATCCAAGCTTCTTTTCAGTGACAGCCTACGTATTTTTGAGTATCTCACAAAACTCTCCTTCTTGCAATCTCTGTGTTTCTTCCTCCCTCCTCTATTGACATCATTCCTCCACTATTTTATTTTGCTTGCTCTGTCATATACTCCCTCAGAACTTCCTCGACACAAGCTTAACTACTTTGCCTCAGGAAATGTCAATGTATGTGCAAATTCTGTCTTTTCTAGGCCCTTAGGACAGTATATTCACAAAAATACACTGCTTTTCCAGTAAGGCAAATTTGTCCCAAGTTGCATTTTTCAAGTTTCAGAACTTCCCCACAAAAAACTTTTGCTACCACAGGACATTAAGATGTATCCCTTCTCCTCAACCAAATGCGGGGAGCAAGGAGTGGGCAATGACTGTGCAGATGAGCAAGTGATGACGTGAGCAGGCACATAGCACTGCAGTTTGCAATTGTCTACCAAAGCCAGCCACAGCTTGCTGTTTTCCATCAGAGGCATCATCCATCACTGGATAGTAATGCCCTGTTGAAAGGTGAGGTGGAGCACCTTGTCGATCTGAGCAAGTCCTCAGCTATGCTCACTCTCTCCATTGTAACCAACACCTTCCAGCACGTAAGAGTTCCTACACACAAACTCCCACACGCATTTTCCCATGTCCTCCCATGCAATTTCTTGCCCAAGGCCCAGTGGCCAGCATGGGAGAAATGAAAACAGAAGACTGTAACATGGCTTCTCACACCAGCAGGAGCCTCACGGATCCTTCTCTCTCACATGCTGCAAAGTGGAAAGGCTTCACACTGGGGCTGGCAGAGAGAAGAGGCAGAAATGAAAAATGAACCTGAGATTTTCCTGGGCAAGCCACCCTGTTCATAAATGACCAATAAATGGGTTTGCCTTAGGTTGGCCAAGACAGTTTTATATCTCTAACATCTGCTTGCCTTGCACAGGCTGGGATACCTTGGAATTAGTCAGGAGGTGGAGAAAGATGGGCTCCACCCTGAGGCAGTGTTTCTCTCTGCATTCATGGGATAACCCTTCTTGGCCAAGCTATCACAAGGGTAAGAATGCTTTCATAAATTTGTGGGGATATGCCAAATGCTCTGATCAGCATTTAAACAGACTACAGCCTCCATTAAATGAAGACTGGCTCCTGAACTGGAATGCTCTCTGTATCTGAAAAAGTTGAGAAAGTGATGTCTGAGCTTTTCTCCTTTAGGAAATCTCGTCCAGGAAGAAAAAGAGGGATGGGGCAATCTGCCAGAGGTTTTCATCAGTCTAACAGACCAGCAGAGATGTAGCAGTAAGTGTAATATGGCCCAATGGACAATTGGGACTACCTGACAAAGTGTCAGTGCCCAAACACAGACTCTACAGACCAGAGGCAACCGGTCCATGTTCTCTGTGCATGGACTGCCTGTGCAGCTGCTTAGTCACCAACCCCAAGCACAATGTCCTGACCCACCTTCTAGAGCAGAACCAGTAGAAGCCATAGAGACCCCAGCCCTGGATCCATCTGACCCCAGCCTCCAGAGCAGATCAGACAGTGATGGGGTGTATCAAACATTCCCAGTCATTCAGGCATCACTGAAGTTGAGCCAGTAAAGATCTTTGCAGGTAAGTTCTTCTCAGACAGGATGGGCTCACAGTAATTGTATTTTTCATTCTTCTGACTACTATGCCTGTATCAGGATATCTGATGCATATTAGCAAAGACCCCCAGAGGCCTGCAGGGTCTCACCTCCCATTGTTTTTGGTGCAAGTTAGTCTCCTCAGTACCCTCAAAGATATGGACCGAAGACCCCAGTTAACCCACTGGCGTTAAAATGCATTAGAGACCATTAAAGATCCACTGAGGGAACTACTGAATCATTGTGACTAAAAGGTTCTCATGGGTTGTTAAATTCAAGAATCAAAACAGAACTCCTGTCTCTAAATTCCCAGTAACCAGTGCTCTGATGTTGAAAGTATGCATATTAGGGGTTGTTGTGTGTTCTCATCTAGAGATCTCTTTCCAGCTTCTTTCAGTCTTGAGGCACCAGAGGATTTCTCAAGTAAAGTGCTTCCATCTTTTGAGGATACATAATCGAATTCTGTGTATATCCTGACCAGCTAGTAACATAGTCCTTACTGGCAACTACCATCATGTGGCTTAGAAGAGCAATCCAGACATTCACCTAGTTGTTTTTTTGTGGTTTTTTTTTTTCTTTTCTTTTATTATTGTTGTTGTTTTGACTTTGTGACCTAAGTGAATCTGTTCATTTCCATTCCTATAATATATTGGAAGTCAGGAGTGAACACTGACACTGTCAGTGAACCAGTCTGACTGACAGACACTAGTCAGTGTCACAGACTGACACTAGAGATATTGTACATTTGACACAGGTTTTATAGTGCTTTATTCTGAACAGTAATTAGGTAAACGAGTACTGAACATATGCAGCAGGCTGTCTTTAGATAGAAATGAAATCTGATTACCATAATCTCATGTGGAATTAAAAGACTAGTAATTACAATGTTAATTTCACTCAAATTGAAGTCCTTTTTTCTTTCGCATGCTTCAGATATTAAGTAACTGTAAGGAGTTTCCTTAATGCTGAATCCAGAACTAGAAATGACAGATAATCTGTGCATGAAAAGTGTGGCACTTTCAGTATTAATCCGACTGTGTTCTATCCTTGAATTACATAATGTTCTTTTCCTTAGGATATATAAAACAGGGTTTCTTGTAGCCGCAGTGAACATGCCCCATCTTCCATGTCCAAAGGGAATGAGTCAGAAAAGGCCACACAGCAGAGTCCAACCTCCCCAGTCTGGGAACTGATGTAGCTCACGCTGAAGAGTCTTCTGGGGCCACATTTTGTCCCCATGATTTTTGCCTCTGGTCTCCATAGGCCTCAGTGTGGCTGCTGTTTCACAGATGCAAATTCTAATGCCAGCCTGAACTGTTGTAGCTACAGTGCAGAGCTCGGGCACTGCTTCACTGCATGTTGGCAGAGTCTGGTAGGGCACCCTGGACCACCAGAGTGTAGCCAGGTATAGGGGGAGAGCTATCACACCACATGTCCGCATTTCCCTTTTTAGGCGTTAGCAATCCAGAGAGTGTGAGTTACAAGGAAGAGAGGTTTCCCTAGGGAGCAGGAATGCAGCTCTTCCTCCCAGAGCCCTTTCCAGCTCTTGGTCTATCTTAAATTAGGCTCTCAGTTCACTTCATTTTGGGAAAAAGGTGTCACAGACGAACAAAATGTTGTTCTTGCTGGAGCTGGGATACTTCTCAATAAAATATGGTGTGTTCTTCACAGTGGAAGTCATTCCGCTAAAGGGCATGAAACATAAGGAGATAAACTAGTTCTGCTGCATATGTAGAGTACATTGTATTACTCAGCCAATATATGAACCTCTAAGATTTCCTTTCAAAGGTGATAGTCAGGAAGAAAAGCGTTACAGGAGTGTGCACCATCACAAATGTAATTGTGCTTTTTCATAATGAACATGCCCTGCTTAAGGAGAACAGAATCGGCCTGAAAGAATCACGTTGCGAGTTTTGTTGTGTCTAAACAAAAAGATAAATGGATGGTTAGCTTTAAATTCATCTTTGTGTTGCAGAATCCGATATCCTGGTACTTCTCGGGAGTCACCACCTTGTTCATTTACTTCCAAGGAGACTTTATGGATGATCTTTGACACAACCACACCTTTTGTCTCACACATCTCTGAGAAATCTGATGCACTTTCATTGAAGATATTTGTCATTCCCAGGCTTTCCAGAAGTGGCTTCAGGTCATAGTCACCTTCTACACTAAACTTTGGAAGAAATACATTCACTTTGGTGTTGGCCATCATGCTGGGATTGGTCCACTGTAATAAGGTCTCAGGGGTCAGTGCCTTTTCCAGCTGAAAACACAAAGGAACAAAGGAAATTAATGAGAAGTCCAAGGAAAGAGAGAGAGAAAAAAAAAAAGACTGTTCTTGAACTTCTCACTCCTATCAAGCCTCCAAAAAAAAACAAACAAAAGGCAACTTTTGCTTTTGAATTCACAACTGTAGCATTCAGGCTTAACATACTCTCAGTTATATTGATGCAAGTCTGATTTAATCCATAGAACAGGCCTCTGGAGCAACTCTAGTGCATGTGCATGCTCTGGCAAGCTTTTGATAAGCAATCACCCCAATAGCCATATGAAGGAACCTGAGGAAGACAGTATCTACCCAGGTTACACCTGGCCAGCTGGCAGAGATCCAAAAGCCTTTATTCCTGACCCTACAGAGTAATGAAATTGCTGGTATTTGGAACAGAAAATTCAAATCCAGAGCCTGATCTCAATCAAACATGCAGCTGTTCAAGCAATTTTTTTAATACTGGAAAGGGAGGAGGCAGACTGTGGGGCCACAACAAACTGATATCAGGAAAGGCCTCACTTGCATTTTATGACAGGTGTGTTCTGCAATTCACTCCAACATATAGAAGTATCTTACAGCTGCAAAGGCATTCTTCCTGCTTTTAAAATGTGTGGCCAGTTTCAGCAAATTACAAAAGAGCCTTGCATGATCAGTGGTCTTTTAATCCTCAGTTAACTTTATTATTAATTAATAGTCTTTATTACTTAATCCTTAAGAAACTTTAAAGAGGGGTGAAAATATGTTCTAAAATTTTCATAGAGTAATGACATAAGAAATTGTTGTTCTTTAGGAAATGCCATATTAATTTTCATATTTATGTGCAATTGTAATCCAAAATGGCTCATTTGTAGGCACCTCTACTCAAAATTAAAACTTGGAGAAGTGTAAGACCTTAGTAAAATAAATCGTGGTTACATGCCAATTGAAAAAAAATAAGGATACCAGAAATAAGGGTACCTTCTACACTTCACACTGTCTTCTGTGCACTCCCTATCTAGAACAAAGCCTGATTTACAACCTCACACCTGGACACAGTGAAAACAATGATGCCACAAATATGAGAGCAGGAACAGAGAAGAAGAATGAGAAGGTAAATTCACAGGAAATTTACTTTTTGTTTCTTAATGCATTGCTTCTAAATAACAAATACCTTCCATACGCATATGGCACTATATGGGCTGTTTCCAGGGGATGTGTCACAGCAACTCTGTTTTTTCCCTTACCTTCTCCAACCCAGTGGTCTCATCTTCAATCTCTTTGGGCAGGAGAATGAGCATGCTTATATGCTTGTTAAGGCACGGAAGCTCAAGGATGGCAACATTTAAATCTTTTACATAGCCCAGGCAAAAAGTAGCTTCCAGATTCATCATCTGCACTGGTTTAGTTTCAGTCTGCAAAACACAGAGGAAACAATCCATCATTCCTTTTAATTCACAGATAAGATGGTAGCAGAGGAAAGTTTGTAAGCTCTCATGGAAGGGATACATTGAGGTACTACCAGAGAATTTCTTAACTTTCAAAGGTAATGAAAGTAGCAGTAAGAGACTCTGTGGGCTTTTTACAGTAGGCAGCTTTCCAAAGAAAAGTGGAACAGAATTCTGTGTAAAAAATAGCAACATACTGGGGATGTGCCTTAAAAGAGCAATTTAGCTGATATTGGGGGCCCTTCATACCTTTTCACTGACTGCTACAAACTACACTCTCTACAGGACATTGTAATGCCAGCAAGTGTCAAGCACTGACCACATCTCGACAGTAAAGGTCAAGCTGTTCATACCAATAATTGATATTTTGGTTCAGGAGCTGAAACAGAATAAGAAGAAACTTCAAGCTTACCTAAATTCTTACGTATTTGATTTCATTTTTCGTGAATGAAACAAAACAAAATAAAACAAAACAAAACAAAACAAGGTAAAACTCTATTTCAAGAGGAAGATTTAAAAACTATTCTGTTCACATGAAAATGTTCAAAATTCAAATTCAGTAGAAAAATGTTACTTCAGAAAAGAAAAAAAATCCTTGAGATGTTTCACTTAAAAATGTTAGTGTTGACTGTATGATTTGAAAAACTTTTTTAACTGGAACTATTGTCTGATGAGGTAATTTATGAATCTTTTCAGTGAACCTGAAACTCCAACTTTACTTATGCATCTCTCTGTATGTGTATGTGTGTAAATATTTGGATTATAATCTCTTTATCTCACAAATGTTGTGCAGCTTTAATTTGTCTGATTACAAGACTGATCACTGGTCAGAGATTCCTGAATGCACCAGCCACAGGTGCTGTTCCCACGTGGGCCTCATGGCTAAGCAGGACAGATATGCAGAGGGCTGCAGTCCTGAGCCTGACTGGAAAGAAGGAGATTGATGGGATGCCATCTCTGAAGAGGAAAACACAGGGCCAGGCACTTAAGGGATGTACTCAAAGAGGTGACACAACTTTAGACATTTCACCAGCTCTGGGACCACAAGAAATGCAATGGACTTCACCTTTGCTGATTTTTGGATGCAGCCTCTGGTACTTCCAAACTTCTAATCTCTTGGAAGCAGCCACCCATTAAAATGTGCGTCTCCTTGAAGACTATGACTGCTTCTGACCACTTGTGCTCAGCTCATATTGTCAAAACATACTCACAGGACAATCTGGGACCCTTGCAATACTGTGTGAGTTTAGTCTGAGTCGAAGAATGCCATGGTAATAAGCATTTCTCAGTTTCTCTTGTTGGATGGGATTTCCTTAGCTCAAAGTTTGCATTTCCATGAGAGGAAACAGTACTTTTTTATGTTGGGGTTTTTTCTCAGAACATACCTTGTTGACTTTAAAAGGACATTCTTTGATCTCTGCCTCTGGGAATTTCTTCATCCAGTTTGTGACAAAATAAGCTGCATTAACTAGAAGGATCTGGGTCTGGTCACTTACACTATCTTCATTCAAAACATTCTCCATTTTTCCTGTGAACATATTTGAGGTGGTTGTTAATACAACGATATATTAGAGTGTGTATCAATTGCTTTAAGTAAATATGGCAACATTTCACTGAACTAAAAATATTTGTGTCCCACATCTCAGAGACAAAAGATTTTGTTTCTAATGGAAAATTTCAAAACCAGCACTTACTTAAAATTACAGCTTAATTTTTGAGATGAGAGTTGGGATCAAGGCACATCTTCCAAATGACATGTTTTGTTGTTTTATATCACATGGGAATCAAAAATATGTCTCCTGCTTTTTTCAGTACCTTAAAGAAGGTGCTGAGTTTTCAGTGAAATTCAACAGGTGTAAGTGAAAAAACATTTGTCATTTGGAGAGCAAGACTTGAAGGGAAGTTTCAGATTAGCAGCTACTCATTTCCAGACTGATACATGAGAATAAAATAACTGGGATAACAAAGCATGTTGCTCTGAATGCAGTTAATAAATAAATACTGCTACAGACTTCAAAAAGAGTATGTAGGTATCATGTCCCACTCTATTTTAGACCTGCTCAAGCACTGCCATAAATCACTCTGAATCCAGAGCATTGGGGAGGCAAGTCCTGTCTTCGAGTTGCACAAGCTGGGTGAGATACTTCTCCATGGGCATCTCTGCCAGCCTGGGAAGGACCAGACTCGTGCACGGTGTTTACAAATTTGCACCACACGAGGGCAACAAGTGGCAACTAACCCCAGAGCCACCTCTGCCAGGGCTTCCACAGGATGGCAAATAAGAGACCCACAGCTGCTTGTGGCATCCTTGCTGGCAAAAGAAGCTGAGATATTAATAAACAGCCTGAAATTCAGAGTCCAGCAAGTACTTTCCATTATAATGAAGCTTTTAAGGGAATTAGAGGGTTCGATGTTTTGGTGTCACATGTTGTGATGCTCCACAGCCAGGACCTGTCATTCTCCCAAAACATCCTGCTGCAGTCAAATGTGAACAGCTTTCCCTAGGGCTAATGCACGGTCAGTCTCACACTTGCACCTTCAGAAGTGCTGAGCAGTGAAGTCAGTGATTTCAAAACAGGCTGATGCTGCTAATCCTCATGAATTCAGTAGGCCTAGTCTGCTTCCACTATGTATTTACTCCTAAAGAAGTGTCACAAGGATGAAGATCTTTCTCCAAAGAGGCAAACAGCATGCACAAAGTTAAGCTGTACCCACCATCAGTTAACTCGGAAAGAGATTTGTTGATCTTTTGTCGAGTTTCCTCAGTTTTTTCTTTGAACTCCACTAATTCCAGTTCAGATGGAAAAGGCCTCTTTGTGGAGTTGACAAAGTCCTGAAAGACACAAGTTACCAAAGTCATGCTTGGTGAAATGCCATTGGGTAGTTGAGGAGTTAATTATTAGTTGAGGAAAGCTATTAAATTACTGCAGGAGATAAGATGGATGTACACCTGCATCCAGCACATCACTCCCAAGGGGTTCTTCAGTCCAACGGTGTTACATCAGCAGCCGAAGTAACTTTGACATTGCAGGAATGACCATGTTGCCAGAGTTTGGCAGGATAAAACAACTCTCAGTCTGGGCCTGAGTAAGACTGGGATAGAGGCCACAGTCTGTTCCCAGACTGTCATCGTGCCTGTCTTCACCAGGGGAGACTTTTATTGCTCTGTGTGGGTGCTGGCCTTTGCTGTAGCAGAGGCTGAACAGCAGGTGATCTGATCATAACATCACTGAAGCATTCTGAGTTTTCTGAAACACCACTTTTAGGCTGATGCTCTCCTTGCTTGGGACTCTACTCAAAGACAACTTTGGGGGGAAAAAATCCCAACACAGACAGCATTCTTCTCAGTTTTTCGCAGGGTTCATAAGATATAAGGCCAAACACTACCATCTTCACTTCTGTTGCTTCAATAGTCAGGCTTCTGCCTTCTCAGACAGATTAAGAAAACTAAAGCTTATGCAGTAATTACTTGGGTGTGTCAACTGGACACACACTTGCACCACCAATTTTTTTATTCTCATTTTCACTCATACTTGCAATGCTAAGACTTTGATGTGGCATGGAAGTTATGTTGCATTCAAAACCAACCCATCAACTGACCTAAAGCATATTAATGAAAGAACTGTTGTTCTTTCATTAGAAGTGTTGTAAGAGTTGCACAGCTTGGGCTCAAGCAGCAGACCTATCCATCCTCCTACAAACTTTTACAGCAGCAGACAATATTATGCTGTTTACCATCTGAGTCCAGCCAAAAGTAAGAGAATTTTTTAATAACGTTGCAGTCTGACACCATAATCCGTCAACATGATGGCCAAGCAATTCATAACAGCAGGGTTTTCCTGCAGTACTTACTGTGGTAGGATTGAGAGACTTGTCTACAAAGACCCGTTTGACCATTTTCAGTGCAAAGAAAGAGCTGAGTTTGGAAACATCTGAAGTTATTGTTTGAAACCCAAAAGAAACATCTTTGACATCTTGTAAATGGAGCACCTGTTAAATGAACATAGTAAAACACTAAACATCTTTTTTTTTTGTTATTATTGTCTAAACATTCTTAACAGCTTAGCAAAAAGTAATGCTAGTTTGTGACCAGAGCTGTGGGGTTTTGTATTTAATCTGATTACACTGTTAGTTACTCAAAAATGATTTATGTATTTGACATCCTCCCATAAATCACATAAATCTAAAAACCTGATTCTACCAGAACTTTTACCAAATGCATTTCTTTCCTATGAGCAGTCCAAAGAAACTAGTAGAGTTGTTCATGCTGGTGATGTGACTTAGTCAACTAAAACTCCGTAGTATGGAGTCATAATGTTTTTTGCCAAACTTACATTTCCACCCAAAATCCTGAAGCTTTTATGCCAGACGAGTGTTGCAGATAATCTCCTTTCTAGAAGTGGGCTACATCTTTAAAAATGCTTGACAGACCATCAGGTTTCCTGACTGCTGTGACTCATACATGGCATCATACCACACTTCAGCAAAAACTGATCAGATAAAGATAACTGTGTCTGCTTTTGTAGAAACAGTATAACTGTGGGTAGGGCTGCTGACCCACACATGGCCACCTCCCAGCTCCTGGGAATGACAAGTCCAGTTCTAGAAAATATTGGGGTAATGATGCTTTGTTCGAAAATAACCCTATAAATATGAATTAAACTTTTAATGCCTACTTATTACAGGATCTTTGATGGTGCCTGTTTCATTGCAGGAAGCCTGTCCAACCCTCCTCACCTGCCTCAAATTCCTTATGAGGCATAGTAGGCACTTGTGACCTTCTTTGCCCGTTGTACATCACTCCTGCTCTTTCTCCCAGAACACATCTTCACAGACAAAATTGCTGCTCTGTCTTAGTCACCCCTCTATGTCCTCCCCTTTTTGTTGCTCAATGGGAGCAGAAGGAAATAAACTCCCAACACAGCAGCAGCACAGCTCTCATAGCCAAATTCCACGGCCATTTCCTTAGAAACTATTTTCTCAACTTATTTCCTTTTCCTCCAACAGTTTTATTTCTTTGCATGTTAAGTGCAGAAAGCTTCTGTGCCTGGGAACTAGGCTGGAGGAGAAAGTTACTGCAGCTTCTCTACCTGGGAGAATTTTTGGCACAAGTTTGTTGACTGATGTTCCAGAGTACAGCTGCCAACCTGGCTCCTTTTGTATCTAGTACTTAAAACCCAAGCACAAACTCAGGGGCAGGCAGAAGCTAGAACAGACATGGAAAATATGACATATTACACTTAAAAGCATACCAAGCTCTCCTTGGTATCTGTAGTCAGCACTTTTAAATACCACTAGAGAAATATGAAATGTAAGTGGTCTTGTGTAACAGAGCTCCGCTTGTGGATGTGCAGGTTAACTTGTTATTATGGAATGGTTCAAAGCAAATTGCAGACACAAGTGAAAACAAAATAAGGGCAGGGTAATATTTTGCACTTTCCCATTAGAAAGACAAAGCTTGAATTTTGAAATGGTGAGGGAGTTTCAGGGTACCATTTAGATTTATGGTTAATTGTAAATTTTTTTTTTTTTTTNAAACGCCGTTTGGAAAACTTTGCAGTGCTTGTAAGATTAATTCCTGAAAGTGTTCAAAGCCAGGTTGGGTAGGAGCAACCTGGTTTAGTGGAAGATGTTTAGTCCCTGCCTATGGCAAGAAGGTTTAAGATCCCTTCCCACTCAAACAATTCTGTGATTCTATGATTTTTCATGGACATATTGCTGTGCAGCTCTGTGAACAACACAACACTCCCTGTAATCTGTGGCATAAGTAGAGGCACAGAAGGCTGTGCCCAGGGGTACTTCCAGTGAATGAGAAAGTACATGGAGGAATTACCAAAGGAGGGAAAATACATTCAAACATGTAGAAAGTCTTTCAGATCCAGGTGATAATCAGCATACAAATGCATACTGAATTTGCATTTCATGCACCTTTAGGTAACTGCAGAAACCGTGGGGACCCTCACTGGGATAAAAAGGATCCAGCTCAGTCTCTGCTTACATAGAGGCAGCAGACGAGGCTGGAGGGCTGACTCCCTGCACCAGAGTGAGCCTGATAAACTGATTGAATCATGACTGCCATGCTCGATCATGGTGCTGGAAACCCCTTGAACATCATGAGCTGCTTGAAGGAGAAACATGGATGAAATTGTGCCCCTTCTACTGCATCCACCTCCTCTTCGCAGTATTGCAGGAGAAAGGGGAAAAGTCAGTGACAGGACTGCTACACATATACTGCCATTTGCTGCTGACAGCAATGGCAAAATTATTTTCAATTCTATAAAGCTTAAGTGTTCTTGAATAATAAAAAACCAATTATTTAGAATATACAGTGATATAGAATATACAGGACAGTGACCTGTAGCCACAAACATTACGCTAAACGGAGACAAGGCTTTAATGCAACTGTTGAAGACTCTGCCATGTCCACATCCCTTGTACATACTTAAAAAGACTTTTCTTTAAGACAGTTTCAACCTTTTTTGTTGCGCAGGGCTATGGAGTGCGAAACCATTCAGGAAATTTGGATGGATGGTTTGAAGTCTGTCTTACCAGGGAACCAGATATCCAGGAGAACATTAACAAGAGTCAATGAGACACCTTCAACAACCATATCATTTTGCAGCCACAGAACAGGTTGCTGACAGCTTACCTGTTTCATTTGGTCTGCAGTATCACCTTTCGTAGCTTTATATGCCAGAGCCAGAGACGTTGAGGTACACAGTGGGGAAAAAATTATATTGGCTGTTTTGTCCTTCTCACATAGCTTTTTGAACATATCAACTGCAAAGGCGGTGTTGGCTAATTGCAGAGCATCCATTGTCATCCTGAAATGGAAAAAGGAAAAGAGAGATGACTCAGGTTGTAATTCTAGCTCCTGCTGTGGTGGGGCTGGGCCAGAGCACTGAAAGAGAGTGGCACCAGTATCTGGACTGGGTATCTTGAGCTTTCAAGGAGAGGAGAGGAGAGGAGAGGAGAGGAGAGGAGAGGAGAGAGGAGAGGTTCAGTAATAGACATCATCATCAAGTGACAGCAGACAATGCCACATGTTATGTGGAGCCAGTATTACCAGAACTTGAGAAAATCTGTGAGAAAACTTGAGAAATTGTAGGTCAGGGTGACCCATGCACACTGAGTCAAATTGGATCACACATGAATTTAATCTGTTTTTAATTGATACTCTTAAAATATGCCAACTCAGAAGGTATTTTGCCTGTGTTGTGGGCTCTCCTGACTCCCAGACAGGTCTTTAATGGCCTCATAACTGCTCTATCTCTTTCTTCATGGCTAATTGTCCATTAAACCTTTAGCTTTGTACATGTCCTTCCTCTAGGGGTGGATTCCTCCATTCTCCCTGGCCTTGCTACAAGTCACCAGAAAGCTGTCTGGTCCTGTAGGTTTAGATTGTTCTTAAATTTAAAGAAGAAACTTAAAGGAGGAGAAACTTAAAGAAGGCCTTCTAAAAAATACTGCTGTGTGCCCACCCATCACTTACACTATTTGAACTCAAATGTTTTCCTAACCACTCGCGGTAACTGCAGTTGGCACAGGGCTGTTACATGACCTGTGCAGTCAGGAATGGCAAGGCACAGTTGTTGCAGTCCATGCTCTGGGAAAACCAAAGACTATTCCCGTCTTCCAGGCTGCTTTCACACACCAGAAGTTGCACTTTAGTATAAGCACATTTATGTAGATTCAAGCCAACAAGGGTGAACCACAAAGTTTCAGTCAACAGCACAAGTCTGGCTTTAGACCAGCAAGCAAGCAGATGATAACACCTTTGGCACAGTGAATTTGAGACTACTACGCCCCCAATACCATGTATCCCTAAAAGAAAAAAAAAAAAAAAAAAGGAATCCGCTAAAAGTGGTGCTAAGCAGCTCCATCAAAGCTATTGACAGAGGTAGAAAGAAAATGGAAATGACAAATTTGCACGTGTTATACTGCCCAAACATAGCCAAATATCTGACACCATTGTACAGAGACACTCTGGAGCAGCTGTGGTACTTGACAGTAGTGAATGACTTCCAAATAATTTGTGGTAATTATAAATTTTTATGGGAGTAACAAAACAGGCACATAATTTGCCTGCGACACAGTAGAGAAAACACTTTGATTTACTCGTAAGACCTGTTTGACTACAGAAGGCCTTTTACAAAATAAATATTTTTATTTTAATTAACTTATATGTGTTCTTGGATCTATTTGGTAAGGCAATTGTTTTACTTGACAACTAGTTTGTTTTGGGCTAAAAGATGCAGTATAAAAGGTTAGTGAAATGCACTGCACTTAATCAAGTTAAAAAAAAAAACAGTGTATACTGGCATTAAACCAGGGCTTTTTAATTCTGCATTTGAAGCTAACTTAAGCACACCTAACCAGCCCTGCGCTATTGCAAAATATTCTGACTGTTGGTATTAGCAACAAACTCTTTGCTGACAAATCCCCTCCCACTGGGATAAAAAAACAATGTCTTGAAGAGGGCAAACATTGAACATATTTCACTGGAGAAATTTATCCAACATAAAAATACAGAGGAGTATGATTTGCAACTTCCAGAGGTTTGGCCAGACTCTGAATTCAGAATGGCTAGACTTGTCCATCTTCCAGTAGTCTGGCAGTCTCTGGCAGCTGCTTGGTAAAGAGAAATTTTCCATGAGAGATTCCATTTTACAGCATCAGCAGGCATTGAACTGACGTCACAATGAGGTTCAGGAAACGTCTCCGAGATCTTATGGCTGTAAAGGGAGAACGAAGTGCCAGCCTAGCACTGCAATCATCCACCTCGTTTATGTAGACAACATTTCTCAGGCATGAAAGCAAGTAATTACCAGAAAAGTCAAGCTTGCCAGCAACCATGGGCTCAGCACACACCTTAAAGGAAGAGAGCTTTAGGCAGGACAGCGGCAAAAGACAGAACAAGTTTGAAGGACTGAGACTGCTGATGAGGGAGTAACTTGGAACAAGAGGAGTAAAGAAGCAAACATAAAATCATTTCTTAAAATGCCTCCCTGCAATTGCTTCTCACAGATGTGCTCTTCAGTGCCTGTGCATGTCTTAAATAAATTCCCTGCATAGGCTACCTGCCTTATCTTTGCCATTAATTCAATACATTTGTACACTTTGTCTGCTTCTCAATCTCTCTCTCTCTGCCCCACCCCACTCCCCCTACAGAACTGAAGATTTGGGGCAAGTACCAACTTCACAGGTATTTCTTACTGAGGAGCTGGTGGAAAATTACCCAGGGAACCAAGAATGTGTCATTCAGTAAACATCTACCACCCTCAAAAAGACAAATACTACTAAGAATCTCATGAGGCATGCAGTGTACCTGAAAAAACCTTGATTTGTTAATGGGGCAAAGTATCATTATTTAGTGCTGGCTAGCATGATATTATTCTGTTTAGGTCTTTGGATATTCCTCGCAGGCTAAAAGTCAATATGAAATCAGAACCACTTAAATATACCCTTGTTTCTTTCTGGTTTAATGTTAAACTTAAGGTGTGGATGTGCTACCTGTATTTCACTTACTTGGGTTGCAAGAGATTCAGAGTAAGAAAATAAAACATGGAATTTTACATAATTGAATTAAACTCTTCTTCCTTATGCCAGTTAAAAGTTGTACCATGACTTGAAAACTCCTCGGATCTCATTAGTAACTCTGATACTCCTCATGTTGAATCATTTTTTATAAAGTTTCGAGGTTTCTTTTCAGTGAGAAAAACAGGAGGTATTTCATGGTGAACCTTTCATTTATCTTTGTTCATCCAGTAGCTGCTGATACTCTCAAAGCTTCTTTCGTGCCGAGTGAAACTGTTTCTGGTAGTGAGATAAGGACCATTCAGAGCATTTTGTTGGGAAAATAGCTCAGTTGCGCTCTTAACCTTGAATGATTGGCTTTGGATAGCAAAGAATAAACTCTATTCCACCATCTTTTTCAACCAGTCAGTCAGTTTTTTATTCTCCATTTTTTAATGACTATATTATACTATTATATTTAAGAGCTCACAACATTCATATTACTGGAAAGAATTTACAGTATTAAATATTAAAAAATCCTAAATCTCTTTAAAGCCTCGAGCACCCCAAGCCTTGCAAGTCCAGTAAAGCCAGTTCCAGACAAGTGAGAAGGGTTGAAGTTCCCAGTGAGAGGAAAGCCCATCAGCTGCCCATTAAGAGTCTCAGAAATCAGAATTAGCTCCTGAGTCAGTAATCATAGGGAACCATCAAACAGGGAGGAGTCAAAAAACTGAAAATGAAATTTTAAAAAAGCCTGCTGCATGGATTCTTGTTGAGTCCTTCCTTTTCCAGGAAAGCAGGATGTCAGCATTTCCAGAGAGGCCCGTGGCACTGGGACATCTTCTAAGCACTTGGAGCTTATGATCCACCCAGCTCTGCTTAAAACTGTGACTGTCACAGCGTGAAAGGAGCATTTTCAGATACAGAAGGGAGCTGAAAGGCTACTGAACCAGTTCAGAAAAATCTGATTTGAACTTGTTTATTTGTATAAGGCACTATTTTTGCTTAGTCACTCTTGGATGCAACAACAGCAAATCTCCCCCCAAAAAACCAGCAGGGAGGCTTTGTTTACTATCTGCTTACTAAGGGAAAACCTAAATATAGCTTATCATTTAAAAATATAATCACAAGAACAGCAACATCTGTGTGGAAATGTCTGACAAGTCAAGTTAGCTGTATGGTAGGAATAATCCGATAAAGCAGAACAAGTATTTATTTTATTCTTGTCTCAGTTAAGCAGCCCTTCCAGGAGAAGACACCTGTGGCAGATAAAGTGTAGACAATGCTGACCATCCAGTGCTGGGGGGTATCCTAGATTCATATCTCAGGTACTTTGAGTGCCAGCACTGTATTCTCTCCAGTCCAAACAAAATTCCAAGAGGATAAATTATAGGAAACAACCCACACGCAAATTTCACAAGTGAGGCATTAATATTGAAACTAGATCAAGTGTTTAACATGACCCCACTTCAGCTCTTACTCAGCAAACACAAGATATAAAGGACATAAAAGATTTCTGTAAGCCTTTTCTTCTTCTACAGAAATGACAAGTCTCCACCTGGCAAACTACCTGGATTAAAAAAACAAGGACGCACTTTCCTCTGAACAGACACTGAGGAATGCAAGACATCAGGCTGGTGTGGGACCAGAGCATCTCATATGGTTGAGGAAAAAAGCACTGTCAGCAAGAGAGCAGGGAAAGTCACTCCAGGAAGGAAAGAGAAACAAGGTATTCAATATCCTTTGTTGTACTTCAATAGCCAATGAACTCTTCAAACTACATGGTCACACTGAAAATAAATTTGTAATCACTAGGGCTAGGTTCCTGCCCTTCACTTTGAACAAGTGCGGATTAGACGCTTGATTACTAACTCAGAGCAAACAGAGCAGAGCGTACACACCTCTGCAGAAAATTAGAGGAATATTCCTGTGTAACAGAGGCTCACAAAACAACCTAAAGCCTTCTTTGGCACATGGAGGATTTTCACGGCATCATACACAACCTGCTTTTTCCTGATATGGGAATAGCCATTTGCAATAAACCACCATATTTTAGTTAGTCCTAAGGTCCTTGCTGTCTCACCTGCCAGATCTTATTCACCTTATCACTTACAAAGAATCTTTCCAGAGAGAAAGAAATCTAGCATAGCAATTGCAGTAGTTTTGAAATGAAACCAAAATACTGTCATTTGGGAAGGCAAAAAAAGCTTCTTTAATTCCACATGGTATCTTTTTGTACAAATGTCCTTATCCCACTCCCTCCATGCAATTATGCTTCACAGCTGAGATTTGTTAACTTTTAGCTCAGCATAAATTAAAGTATCAGAGAAAGAAAAAAGCCGTACTTACTTTGCAAGGCTATAATCCTGGTAAAGCAAATCAATGAAATGAGCACAGCGCGAAGAACCAGCTGCCCGTGCTGAAACCTTGCTGAGCAGAGGACTCTGTTACTTGCCTACTCATTGACACCACTCCCACTTTCCCAACCTCAATTTGTGCACACACACACACCCTCTCACTCTCGCTTTTTTTTTTCCCTCCCTTAATCATTCTTCGTGGCAACTCCTACATTGGAGGAGCAATATGATTCACACCAGAGTTGTCTTTGCCTGCCCAGCCACTGAAGACAACAACAAGCTCTGGCAGGAAAGAGCAGCCCTGTGCGTTGCCTTCAGCAAGCACAGTACAAAAGGCACCAAACAAGAACGAACGAAGGATTTGAAGGAGAGAATGCAGGAATAGATGAGCAATTGAAAGACCTTCTCAGCAAAACCAGCACTCCAAGTAACTCCAGCTGGGATTACCGCTATTTGCAGAAAAATTGTAATCGTGAAGAGAGACCCAGAAGAAAACCAAAACATGTAGAAGTGTGGCTGGGGACTTTGCATCCATATATGCATTAAAACAGTATCTTAACTCTGCCTAAGGGGCATGTGTGTGTGTTTGGCTGCTTAAAAAGCCCAAGGTCAAATTGGAGTTAATGCTCAAAGGAAAACATCCGTCCTTCTTGTTGCTGTGAAGCAGAAACTCCCTCCCATAATCAGCCAGGTTCTCTGCAGGGCAGCAGCCTTCCCTCTGGCCAGCTCTCCCCAGAGGTGGTAGGGGAACGGAAAATCCCATCCCTTCACTTCCAGAATGGACACCACTGGGTTTATGTAATACAGATCACACGAGTACCGATGAATGTGATGGTGGGAAAAGAAAGGGAGAGGGAGAGGTACCAGTGCAGCCCACAGGGTCTATTTTCTATAATTTGAAGGATGTATGCAGTCCTTACCAAGGAGGAGGTGTCCTACCTCTGCTCCACACAATTCCCTGGCTGAGCAGCCGAGTTGCCCAGAGCAGACAACCAGCAAGTATCTCCTGGGAGACCACGGCTGCCCCTCAGTCCCCATGAGGAAACTGCACCACACCACAGGCACAGCTCGGGTTCACACCTCAGTAACCCGAGGTGGCCCTGAATATTTTTAGACTACAAAAGGCATATACAAGATAATAGAATTTGCTTTCAGGTTTGAAGTGCTGGTGTGCCCAGCTACCCAAATGAAAGGGTAGGACACCGAAGGACATTTTCACCAACATGGTACTTCCTTGGTGACAGTGGGAATTGGGGAGATGGTATCTCCTTCTGGAATGACATACTTCTGTGTTACTTTGAGCATAAATCAGGCCACACCACAGCATTCTAGACCAGGTCCTACCCCTGTTTCCTTCCAAAAGGCTCCTAAGTTCTTATTACCCAAATGAATTTTTTTTTTTCTGCTGTGATGCAAATGAAGTTCACTTTCCATCAGTGCCAGACAGCAAATTTAAAATATGTATCCCTTTCCATAACTAAATTCATAACAAAGACCGGGTGTGGATATGTTTAGGCAATTAAAATATGATACAGACCAGCTGGCTAAACTGTGCCATCTAGGTCATCATTGTTATGTATCTAATTAAGCCTTCTGTAAGAGAAATGTTTATGAAAATACACAATAATGTTGGCTGCCAGACTCTTCTCAGATGTCTGCAGGTAATCTAAAGCCAAATGTTGCCATCTCTGCAGAAGCAAACCTTTTTTCAGACTCAGCTCTAACAAGTATGATTACTGTGAAGTGGCGCAGGAGCTTCCAGATAAGCTGCAGGGAGGTGGACAACAGGCAGACTGCCTTCATAGAGACAGCACAACTCACCAGATCCACTTCCTTCCTAATGATAGGTGGGAAATACCAATATAAGTATGTGCCTCAAAAGGCAGGACAGTGGAAAAAGGAAAGGGCTTTGCATTGCCAAGCTGGAGGTGTGGAAACATCACTCACACTTCACTGGCTAACTGCTCTGGGATGGCTGCGGTCTGGCACTATGTAGCAGTACAGAATCCTTCAGTCTGACCTAGTTAATGCTTAGAAATTAATTAATTCTGATCATGGTGCCATGAAACTAGTAATTACTGCTGCAATTGTTATGCTTCAAGTGAAGGAGTCCACACTGGCACTGGTAATTGAGTGACTCACAGGGCTGTCTTGCTTCCCCTAAGAATGGATAGTTTGGGCTCACTTGCTCTTGACGGTAGTGTTAAAATAACTGTGACTTCCTGCTAGCTACTTATTTGGATTTATGGGAATTGCTGGCATATAACTGGTTTTACTTATAGCCCAGCAAGGAAGACATGGAAAAGCAGAAGATGCTAACTTGAAAAGTAAGAAGATGCCTAATCTCAGGTAGTTGAGGTTTGCACAGGACAAGAAGCAACGCAGTTCTCTCTGTGTCCAGGAACATTCTTCCTCAGTCTGACTGAATAACAACTACTTGCATCAGCAACCCCATGTCCTTCATTTACCTTTCACTAAATTATTTCTGTTCAGTTTAATCTCAAAGTATTTTCAACTCACACCTATTATGACCCGTTTTTCTACCACCACAATAAAAAAACCAAACCCACAGAACCAGTAACAGGATTTTTCCTTATGAAAAAATCAAAACTATTTTAAAGACCCCTGTGAATTGGACACCTCCTACCACGATATTATCTTGGAAAATGAGGTAAAAGAATAAGGTAGAAACAATGGGGATGTGACATGGTACACTTTGAACCTTAAGCTGTGAAGCTTTTAAACACAGACAAGTTACAGCCTACTGACAAAGTAATACATGAGCTACTGTCCTCACTCTTCCAGGTCTCAAGGAAAAATCCAAAGACATTGCTGGATGCTAGGACGCAGCAGTTGCGTTTGTGTGTCTGCATCTCTGAACTGGCATGCCAGCCACACTTCATTGCAGAAGGGATGCAACCCACCAGGTGACTCTCCTGTTACTCAGCCTGCTCTCAGTCCTCACTCCCCTGGCTCTCCCTGCCACTCCCTCTTAGGAACGCTGTTCCTACATGCTGCTGGAAAGGAAAAAACACCAACTGCCTTCTCCCCACTCTTCAAGCAAGCTAATTTGGTGGGAGGGAATACTCTTGCTGCTCCACACAGCATGAAGAACTATTTCAATTACTTCAGAGGCTCAAACTTATTTTTCCTTCCCCCTAATCACTGCCTCCTAGTGCATGTCTGATTGCAATTAATGCTGCATATTTAGAAGACCACATGGGAAATCATCTACAAGTGGGACTGAATAATGAATAGAACAAAACTGGTGCGCTCTTTCTACACTGTCAGTCATGAAAGATCTTCTAATCAAACTACAGCTTTCACAATAAGCTTTGGATCTTGCACAGAAACCAGTGATAGGAGGTTATTTGTAGACTTTTATTTTGATTTAGTGGCCTAGAACTTTAACACAATTAGAAATACTCAAAGGGTGAGAAAGACTGCAGTGTCTGTAAACAGGTATACACAGCAGAGTTTCTCATAATTTTCACATAGCATGGGCCTATATTACTATTTAATAACAGGAATAAGCCATAGCCACAGTATTTTTCATTTCATAAGAAATGCTAGTAAAGTTCACATTGACCACAAGCTAATTTGAAATTAAAATAACACCATAACAAAGCATTACTCTGTGGTTCCATTGAGACAGACATAAACTGAACAGCAACAAACTGCCTCTCTTTTTTTTTTTTCCCCCCCAAGGCATCTGCACCAATACATGTAGAGCATGGTGTCACATAGCAACACACTGATCCAACATCTATGGTAGCAATACAGTTTTCTTCAGACATCTCTGCTGACGTAGAAGTATTACTCACCAGTGATTACTTCTAATAACAGACAGGAAATTAATTTCTCATACTTTAATGTGCTCACTTTTGTGTTGGTTTGGGGTTTTTTTGTGAGATTCTTCTGGACTTGGGTATATGTTTCATTGGGGGAAAAAAAATTGAAATAGGCAACCAAACAGCTGACAGACTTCAGTGAGAACAAAGCCTTTAATCTGGTGAATGGGAAATGAATGATCCCATGTGCTGGGATTGGATTGTTGAAGATTTGACTATTCTCCTCAAAGATGTTGCCCCCAACACTTAGCACTGAGCATAGTGCTTAGTGTCAATCAGCTTAATAAAGACATAGATTTGACTGATTACTTGGAATAGCCTTGCAATATAACTAGGAAGTCAAAATACAAGGAGAAATTAATAAATGTAAACCACACTAAAAACTCTGACATGTTACTCTGAAACTGTACAAAGATGAAGATCAACTTCCATGAAACAAAAGGAGAAGGAAAATGCTTTGGATTAATAACTTCTTATCAAACCACCTGTGATCCAGTCCTTTAATGAAAGAAAACCAACTTTGAACCAACTATCCCTGTGTGCACTGCTGGTTCAGGGTGCCATCTCATGGGGACACAGATAATAGTCTTTTTCCTTTGTCACTGGTGCCCACAGTCAATGCATCCACTTCCTTTGCGAGGCTGGAATTATGATTTAAAATCACGTGCCCTATGTTTGTCCCCAAAAAAATGCAAACACACTCACTCATTTGTCATGTTTTCTCCGTATATTTTTTCAATTTAGTGAGATTTTCAAACGTTTGCAATGTCATTCTCTAGAATTGTTTAGTTGAAATCACTTTATCACAGGAGTGCTGTTACTAAGGATGCTTTCCCTACATATCCCCAGTTTGTTGCGCTTGATTATAGATTTGTGCAAGACCCCAGCTAGTGAATTACCGGCAGCATAATCATCCATCAGTAGATTCCAAACTGAACATAGGAACAATTTTAGAATTATCTGCTTTCAAATAGCAAAATAAAATCCATATATGGATAAGATTGCTCTTGTCAATGTGGAAACTCTAAAGACAGAGTAGATCACATTAACATACGGTAAATTAGCAGAAATATCTTTCCCAAGCAGCTCCCTCTCTCAGACAGCAAACCAGTTTTAACTCAAGATTCAGCAGATTCTGGAAGGGATTACATGACTTTTATTGCTCACTGTAGCAGACCTAGACTCTGACACACAGCTTCTCTTCCAGCTCTCTGTTTGTATTACTCCATTAAGTGTCTCCTTATCGGTATAGAGGAAGGGGGAATGAGATTTAGGGAACTTTTCCCCCCTTAATCCATTGTCATCTGTAGATGAGTTACTTTCTTCTGTAATCCAAGTCTTTAAGTCTGAGTGAGTAATCTGGGTGAAGGCACATATTTTCCAAGGCTTGCTTAGTGCAGGTTCCCAGCCTGAATTTATGCACATTAAAGGAAAATAAAAGCTTAGAATGAATATTTGCTGAATATTTCACTGGAAATGGGCGTGCCTTCACAGGCTGAATTTACTCCTCTTGTGTGTTTTCAGGGTTGGATGAAGGCCTTTGTTTATCCCTGCATGCAGCTAAGACAAGGGGGTGAACATGTTAATTCTTGCTTCTCCAGGTTAAATGCAATCAAATCACAGTGTGGATTCTTACGCACTACTTGGAGAAACACACCCTGCACGTTGTCTGTATGATCAGTAAATTACAGAAGTTATACCTGCAAACCTATCTTGACTTCTGGTTTTAAAATTTACAACTAATGGTCCAAAACCCCAGCTAATGTAAAATGTAAGCCTAGTGCCCATGAAAGTGAGGCAGTTGTTCCCATAGTCAGCAGTTGATTCAGCTCCTATCACCACTAACCCAGGACTGCAAGACTTGCATCACAAAACATGTAGGAAAGAATATTATATTATCCCACAATATGGAAAGAATTTAAAAAGCTGTAAATTTTGAAACATGCTAATATATTTTACAAAAGGAAGTTCTAGGACTTGATAATAAAATTTTTCATTCTTTCTTTCCCTGTTACATTTACCCAGGTAATAGGTAACCCACTGAAAAATAGTTTTCCTCAGTCCTTCTGAGATCTAAAGGTCCCATTAAGCTCTATGGAAAAATTTCAGAGGATACTGCATGTATATTACAAGCTAATAAACTTACTAGCACAATAACATTAACATTTATATAACAAGAGTAGGACATAAAATGTAATAACACAAAAATGTAATAAGGTAAGATGTGATTACTTGTGGTAATGCAAACACTTACTTATTTGTCTATCTCAGGTCAACATTCAAAGCCCACTGCAAAGGTGGCTACTGACTTCAGTGGGTTTTGAGTAAAATAGGCCAACAGACTTCCTAGACACAATTGTATTGAAAGATGTGGAGAAAGCACTGTACACATGGAAGCACTGTACACGTGTCTACACTATAGACAGATTCTGGTAGAATCATAGCCTGCTTCAAAGAGCTTCCTGTTTAAAATTAAAATTATTCTGCTAAGAGTGGCTCAGATCAAGAGAAAGTTAAATGACTTCTCTATCCAGTTTTTGCTCCTTTCCATACAAGACCTAATTAAAAGGCTTGGGACTAATAAAGAGGGATCCAGTAGGGAAATTCTAGCCTAGAAATCTAGTGCAGAGTACATTGCAGTAGTTGCACAGCTAGTCTAGTGCCAGCCTAGCTCTCTTCCCCTTTATCACCTTAGTCATTCAAACTACAAGCCATTCAGTAATGTTGGAAACACTGCTCTCTACAGTCACACAGGCAAAAGCCACTTTCAATTTAGCACGATAATAAAGTCTGGAAGCATCTGAGGCAGCCCATCAGTTTTAAAACGTACTCATGCAGATGGCTGTGTTTTGCAACAGCCAAATTCAGTTATTCTGCTGCATATTGGAATGGCAGAAGTTATTCCCCTGTCATCTGTTTAGAGGAGTCTGGTAATGCTTTAAAAAGCACCTACCGGAGCAGAACTACTTTTATGCTTCTCATTGCCTAACACAATTCAGATTCCTGGTACTCTGGCAACGGCAAACACTACAGGCTTTCTATTGCACAGGAGATTCATGGAAAGGAAATCTGGGTCAACTCACAGATTTGTGTCTTTTTTAAGACAGTGAGACACACGCTGTGACAACCAGCTGGCTTGAACCCTTTCATAACACAGGCTGTAGAACCTGATCTACCAATTTTATGAGACCTATGGAATCTCTTTGGACTACAGCATATATTTTTGAAAAATCTGGCAGTGATTAAAACAGACCCCCAGGTGATGAGAGCATCTACAATATCCTTAGGAGTGGTTCCAATGGTTCTACAGGTCATCAAAATTTTAAATAAAGGCAGTATGAAGCAATCTAAAGTGCACAGTCCAAACCTGTAGAAACTCAAAGTTTTGACTTAGAAACATTTCTAAACTCAAAGAAACATTCGCTGGGGAACACTTTTTAAACTTCTAACAATAAAATCTCTGAGGTGAATAGCGCTATATAAGGCTGTTAAGTCCTGTGACTATGAAAACATTTCAAAAAGAAATGCTGCTGCACCAAATTCAACAACGCATAGCACAAAATCCCTAAACTCATATATGTGTAAAAGAGCTGGCAGTTTCCAGCTGGCAAAACTGTATATTTTAAATGAAAATGAGTCAACCAATACAGCCCTGAGGCCACATCTGCTCAACTGTACAAAAAGTCATCATCGAAGAGATTTTATTCCTTTCAATCTCAACAAGTTATCAAGACCTAACATACGAAATACTATGCAGAAAAGACCTAGGTCAAATATTTGTCCTTGGTCTCTATATAGAATGCCCATGAGTGTCCCTGTCTGCTGAGTTCAAGATGAGAAAAGCCTCAGAAATCTGCAGACTTATGGTCATAGAGGGCAAATATTGTCCTTGAAGATACATGCAAAATTAAGAAAAATACTTTTTCAGATTTCATTTTCATTCATGACAATTTCTGCTGGTACTCATGTAACAGTAGGAAAAAAAGTCCTGAAATTCACTATGCTAAATGTTGTTCAAAAACCATAGTAGTAGCAGTGCACTATATATTTCACAATTTAAGAAAATCAGCTACATTTTTATTTCTGTGCTCTGTCAAAAGATCAAGGGAGCAGTTTCAAAATGTGCCCTGAGTTATATCTGCAATCATTTTCTTAGGCTATTTTCATGTTGTGCAGATTAATCTCACTGTGAACTACAGGTATATACATCCTGAGTCATTCTATTGCCTGGAATGAACTAAGTCCAGAAGACAGCACACTTTGTATATATGCTCACCTGATTTGAAATCAGCATGCCTTCAAGCATTTACATAGTTTGGATTTCCTAGTTTAAAAACTAAACCAGAAGTAGAGTGAAAATTAACACAGCTAAGAAATATGAAGAATTGAGCTCAAAAGTTACAAATTTAAGTTTTCTTTTCCAGGGAGGCACAACCAGACCCATTAGTGTACTGTGGCAGGAAATATTGTCACCATCCACCTCAGACCCATGGGATTGGGTGAAGTCTGAGGACCACGAACTCCTCAAAATCCAGTGCCTCAGGTCTTGCCCCGAAGCTCATTCTTGTCTCTAATGCCATAAATTTTGTTGTCAGTCTTTCTGGTCCTGAATACAACTTTAATTCTTTCCCTCCTGGTTCCATAGCTACACAACACTCTCTCTGCAACCAGAGCACCAAGTGCCTTAGGAATAAGAGCTCTTAGGACACAGCCTTCCTCCACAAGGCTGCTGTGGTTTCAGTGCTATTAAAAGTGGTTATGCATGGCAGCCATCCACCTGGGAATACCACAGCAGCAGCACTCCCACAGGCACCATGAACAGGCAGAAGGGTTCCCAAAGACAGCTGGTGGCTTGCAGTGCTCCTGCTTCTCAGCCCAGCGTGTTTCCCAGGGCAGCAAAGGGACATAGCTGCACCACAAGTCCATTGCAGGTCCTGTCCAAAGTGCACGAGCTCATGATGCCTACACCAAACTGGATCAAGGTGCCATAATAGGATTTGGACAACCTGAATTTCACTTGCTAGTGTTGCTACTGACAGCCCTTGATACCTAGGTCAAATTGATCTGACCAGATTCAGCATCATTTCATCAGCTAGAAAAATACAGAAAAACAGAGGCTGTGTTTTCCAGCCTTCTCTGTCTTGTCTGTCTGCACTGTTAAGCTCTCTCAAGCAATGACTTCCCTCACCTGCATGGCTCTCATGTCACCCAGTTAATATCAGTCTCACTCTGATGGTAACATTAGTCATCTCTAGCTACCCCTCAGCTGCCATGGCAGAGGAGAATCATAGCTATGACACCTGCCTGTGCTGTAGGCATGGCTTGTTTTATCGCTCTATCCATCTACTCTTGGCCCAAGGTGACCAGGCAACATGCCTTCCCTCCATACCAAGATATGGCAGCAGGAAGCATTCTCCACAGCAGCTTACTCAGCTTTGGACACAGGAGATCATCAGTGCCTGTGCCACGTAATGCCATAGCAATGTGAGCACCAATGCCCCAGGCAGTTATGGGATGGACTTAGCTGAGGCCAATAGCTACCCATATTAACATCTTTAATGTGTTTTATTTTCATTACACTTAGTTGTACACAATCATTCTTAGAATATGGTAACACAGGAACTTCAGCACTGGGAAGTATTAGATAATGGGACTGTACCTGTCCCTCGAATTGAAGTAATACCCTTAACATGATACTTCATTAGCTTCGCAAGAAATAATCTTGATGTCATTACTCAGCATTCATCCAGTCTTTCCTCAGGCAAAAACAGCTGCAAAGTCCAATTATAGCAGCAATATTATATGAGTAAGACTTAAGTAAGGACTGCAAGATTTAGCCTGTTATCTGTAAATGACAAAGGTGCCTTTTCTTATTCACTTTTTAAAAACACATTTGCAGAAAACAGTTGGTTTTTTCTGCAGTATCAGAAGCCAGTTCCATGTGACTGGAGAGGCATACTTAACACTATTGTGATGTACTTACTGTTTTAGACCTAGGTCTGAAAGCTAAATATAACATTAAAGAATTAAAAATTATAGGTACAGATAACACAGACAGAATTACTAGCATCATGAAGCAGCAAGAGTATCTGAGAATATTCTGTTACAGTAATCAGAATGAGACGGTAAAGCCAAAAAGGAAATGATACCCCAAGGAAGTAGTCTGTTTTAAATAAAAAGGAGGTTAAAAGTAGCCCAAAGGCTTCATGGTGGTATAATCAACCATGAAAGAGTAAAAGTGATGGTTTTGCCTCATCCTTTGAAGATGGAAAAAGAAATAAATGGATATATGTGATTTAACCTACAGTTTTCTTGAGCACTTCCCACCATCGATGAATCCTGATGACTACACAGCTATAAGGTTCCTTTAGAAATCATCATCTCTCCTTTCACTTTGGCCAATTTCAGTTGTCTTTCACGGCAAGCTCTCTTTACCATCTCATTTCCCAAAGCCTGGTTACATGACTCAATCTTCCCTACATCGCAGTCGAGCCAAGGAGAACAGCTGTTATTGTTCATGTCTAAATATCAACCAAAGCATCCTCAACACATGAGGATACTTCCCAAAATAAACTGCCAACCAGAGCACTTGAGGAAGAGATAACCACGACCTTCCCTGGTACAGGAGCAATTGCTGATGTACCTTTTCTCCTCTGCCCAGAACACATAGCCTACTGACCATACCAAAAAGGTTCAGTGGACTTTTATTGCAAAATAAAATCAAAAAAGTTGTTACACTGGAATTATTAAGTCACACCTGCACTGTAGTAACAGGGAGGTACTTGGAAGAATGAGGTTTATTATAGTTAAATTTCCCAGATACTCCCTTTTTTGCCCTAAAAAGTACCATAGGGGAGGACCTGGCACTTACTTAGCAGACGTTCCTACATCCACACAGCCAGATGGCTTTCCAGAACTGGTTTGTAATTGGCTGTATGTTGAGTCACTTCCTCCTCCGCACTCTTGTGAGCATCGCACGTCACCTGAGCTTCATTAGTAACCCACGGGTGAGTGACACTTGCTCATGGCTGTGTCAGGATTGATTAAACAGGATTGGGCCTGTTTAGACTGGAGAAGGCTGAGAGAGGCTCTTATTTAATGCATATTAGTATCTCCAAGGCAGGTGCCAAGGGGATGGTGCCAGACTCTTTGGTGGTGCCCAGCGACAGGGTGAGGAACAATGGCCATCAACTAAAACACAAGCAGTCCCCTCTAAACATGAGGAAGAACTTTACGTTGAGCGTGGCAGAGCACTGGGACAGGCTGCCCAGGCAGATCGTGGAGTCTCCCTCTTTGGAGAGATTCCAAGCCCCACCTGGATGCGTCCCCATGCCACCTGCTTTATGTGACCCTGCCTTGACACTGGGGTTAGACTGTATGATCGCCACAGCTCCCTTCCAAGCCCATATACCCCGAGAGACAGCGCCGGCCCTGTGAACGCCGCGGCCCGGGGCGGGCCGGGCGCTCGGGGCGTGCCCGGAAGCGGAGGCGGAAGCGGCGCTCGGCGCTCGGTGCGGAAGCGGCGGCGAGGCCGCGGTTTCGGTTCCG
>VZRN01004860.1:993959-1055742 GCA_013397935.1 Dasyornis broadbenti | reverse complement strand
CGGAGCCGGCGAGCGGCGACGGGCGGGGGGCGGTGCCAGGAAGGAGCGAGGCTGGGGGTGTCCCTGGCCGGGGCTGCGGGCGGAGCCGGGGCACGGGGAGCACGAACGCCTCGTGCTCCGCGGGCCGGGGGCTCCGCCGGGGGGGCCGCGGGCAGCCGCAGCCAAGGGGGCGTGAGGGGCACTCGGCTTGGGGCGCGGCATGGCAGAGCCCACGGGTCAGCCCTCATCGCTCCGGGTGCTGAGACCCTGGGAAGGGGTCCCGGGAAGCGTGGCCCTGGAGAGGGGCACCCTGGGGGTACCAGCCCTGCGGGACACAGGCAGAGGGGCCTGATGTCCGCCCGGGAAGCGCTGTTGCCTCTTGTGGTCTGGTTTGGCTTGTGTTGCCTGTAAGACTGACTGCTGCTAGTGGCTGTAGGAAGTCCTTGCCTGTTCTGCTGTTCCGCTTGTGTTAACCCTGAGTTGGGGCTCTATAGTCGGTTCTGCGGCTACCGGAAAAACAGATCCCGAAGTGAGATAAGTGCGTTCCAAACAGTCCGTTTTTTTCTCTTCGGTTTTCCGAACGAGGGTCATTTCTGTATGCAGTGTTTACACTGGCAGTGTGATGTTTGCATTGGCAGAGCTAGAGATGTTACAGGGTCTATAGCAAGCAGGAGAAGAATGACACCTCTTTAAGCTGATATTCTTTCCTTGGGCGATGTTCATCAAACTGTAAACCCCTGGCTTGATAAAACATAATTTGTGGCTCGGGGATAGTTAGAGCTGGTCGTCTATGCCCTAGTTCATACAACTTTCTAATAATGATTTTCTGTTTGATAGCAGTGGTGTTCTTCACAGTAACAGGCTAAGATGTAGCTGATGTAATGAAGTATTAGAGCTGAGAATGTAATAGCCAGGTAATAGTCTTTGGCTGTTTACAAAAATAGACTATAGCAAAACCAGGCAATACGTGATGCAGACTTTTGCCTATTTCAGAAGAATAGGTCTGTGATGAGCCCTGTTTTTTCTTAGTTCTGTTTTAGCAGGTGATCCTTGCCATTTATTCTTTGGAATTAATGTCACACATATCACTGTCTTTGTTGTACAGGATCCAGGAATTATTGGGCTGCTCCATGGTAATTAAAGGCACTGACAGGTCTTAAGAACTTTAATATGAAAATAACTTTTTGGGCTGTTAATTTTTGTTCTGTTGCTAGATTTGAATGTGCACAGAGGTGCCTAAGGGAGTCAGCCCAAAATGGGCAGCAAGGAGGCAGCTGTCCATTCATACCTGGGAAATTGCTCATGAGCTCCTGGCCTCTCCAAAAAGGAAAGGCTTCAGTACTGTTCCAAAGAAACAGGTGTTTACAGTGCTCCAAAACTTGCCACAGTAGAGCCTTAGAGTCTGTTTAATTGTTTCATTGTTTTTAAATATCTTTGATTTCAGGTAGATCTGTTGAAATGATCTTTGCTTCCAAGACAGCAACACAAAGCAATAGAGTGCAATATTTTGCTGTTTCTTTCATGGCTATTGTTTACTAGCTTTGTTCTGCCTTAAACACGGCAGTGTCTGGATAGTGGCAAGAGTATCTGTACTGGAATGTCTGATGGAAACCCCTTGCTGCAGTTCAAGCCCTCAGCCTTGCTCCCTGACATTACATAATCATCCTGAGCATACCAACAATGCTTAGGAAACGGAACCACGTGGGAAAAAGTAGATGAGGGACTATAGAAGATTGAATTGGTGTTGGTTAACTCTGGCTGACTGCCCTTTTTTAACTTAGGTAAACCAGTGGTCAAAATGACAGTTTTAATTGTCTTGAAGTGGTATGGGCATTCCAAGAAGGAGAGTGTAATAAAAAGTAATAAGCACTTAAGAGCAACGGAATAGCAGCAATACCAGTAAATCCACAGGGCAGTGTGTGCAATACAGTAGCTTAGATCACAGTCAAATTTATTTGAAACTAGCTGAACAAATTGAAAACCCATTCATAGCTTCTCATAGAACTCTTTGATGCTCGAGATTTGGGTGTGTTCTGTCTGTTTGGGGGGGTGTTTCTCCTCTCCCACTGGAGTGATAGAATTTCTTGCTTGGTTATCAAGAACCTAAACCCTTATAGAGAAGCCAAGCAAGTAGTCTTCAAAGATGTCTCTCAGCATAATGTTTGAAGAGTGATAGTGCTAGTTTCAGTGATTGTAATCAAGTACTTCCTGTATTGACTTTGCTGTTTACAGGGTTTACTGATGTCATCAGTCATAGAATCACAGAATTGTTTAGGTTGGAAAAGATTGAGTCCCACCATTAACCCGGCACTAAACCATGCCGTAAACAGCACATCTGTATCATAGTTCAAAGTGTCTAGGTCTGTGATAAAAACAACCCCAAGCCTTGTAATGGATTTCCAGATGTTTCCATAATAAATGCAAGAGATTGGTAAGAAAAACTGCATAGACAAAATAGGAGTAGTTTCAGCTTAGTACACAGAAGCTTGTCTTTCTCACTTGCACTTTTGTGTGTGCTAGTAAATTTCAGCAGTTTGTTAATTCTGCTGTTCATAAAAGGGTGGAAATATTGTGTTATCTACTGAACACCACCTAAGATAATCAATTGCCTCTAGCTTTGAGGGGGGTAAATGCTGAAGAGCAGAAAAGCTGGCCATCAGAGAACAGTAACAGTTTAAATGGTCTATGATCATGGAAAATGCTCTTGCACAGCAATTAATTATTTGTTTGTGTTACAGAAAGCAATAGACCTTGCTAGCAAGGCAGCGCAAGAAGACAAAGCAGGAAACTATGAGGAAGCCTTCCGCTTGTACCAACATGCTGTGCAGTATTTTCTCCATGTTATTAAGTGTAAGTGTAATGTATTGGATGATTAAGTAGAGTTTAGTAGTCAGATTGCACAAGAGTAATCTCTTATGTTGACATCAGTATTTAAATTTTTGCTCTCATCAACAGTTGATACTCCCTAATTGTAGTTTGACTGAGGTCATATATTTTGCGGGTTTTGCCTTTACTGTGTTGTGTGCCTGCTCCATTCTTGTAAGAAATCAGATGATTTTTACTTGTGTTTTGTTTTAGGTTTTTTTAAGACAGGAGGCAGGTGTTTGCTGGGTCTCCTCTGGACTTTTGTAGCAGTGTTTCAGCTGGCCATTGCACGAGGAAATATGACAATAAGTACAGGGAACCTTGTATTTCTGTTGTGCTGAAAACCGTGTTACACATGAAGTCTTTGCTGTATCTGCAGAGTGGTTTTTGGTCCTTTAATTCATGTTGCTTCCCTTTCTACAGCCTGTCTGCTGACATTTTTTACTCCTTAATGCCATAGTCTTGGCCAAAAAAATGTACGAGGTGGACTTCTATGTAACAATTTTTCTTTAGTTTCCATGTTCTCATTATTTTATGTCTTTTCCCACGTCTGTGTACTATTTGTGCCACATTCAGTATTTGTATGCAAGGAGTGGGCTTTCATAGGTAGAGCCCTAATGTAAGTGGGCTAGGATTGCTTGCCTTATAAAAGTATACTTGCAGATCTCTATGATTTTAAAAAAATACTGTTTTCTTTATAGTCCTTTATTATTAGGATAATCTGTGTTTATCACTTCCCATCCTTTTAAATCTTACAGGCTTTCTCAGAATATAATTTTCTGTTCTTTTAACAATATTGATGTACTTTTGGAAACTTGAAACATAAACCTGATGTTAAATTTTGATTGTTGATTTGAAATACTGTAATAGTGACTGTGAGACCAGTGTGGCTGTTGAAACACACCAAACTCTTTCAGATGTTTTATGTAACGTTTCTTTATCTTTTAAAATTAGCAGCCTATGTAAGAATCAAGTATGCTTCTAAATAAAAATTGCTGAGCACAAGCAGCTTCTTGATTAGCTATTTTAGAAAATCAGTTATTAAGGCAATGTCTAGCAGCTTAAAAGGCTGACAGAAAAGCTTGCAGTGCCGTTGTCCTTAATCCTTTAGAGTCAAATTCTAAGCTAAGGCAATGTTCAGGTGTATTTTTGATTTCTGTTACGTGTTGACATCCTTCTGGTCACTTCTTTCCAACATATAGTGGAAAAATAAGTAGTTGAGATATTTGGTTATGTGGTAAGCCCTGAGCTAGGTATATTGATAAGAGATAAAGAAGACAGATTTTTAGTCTTGTTTTTTGATTGATGCACATGTGTTTTTCTGTTAACAAAAAATTGTTTCTCTTCAAACTCTTAGATGAAGCACAGGGTGATAAAGCAAAACAAAGCATTAGAGCAAAATGTACAGAATACTTGGACCGAGCAGAAAAGCTGAAAGAATATCTGAAAAAGAGAGAAAAAACTGCACCAAAACCAGTTAAGGAGTCTGGGTCTGGTCCTACTGATGGAAAAGGGTATGTTTTTGGAGAAGGTAAAGCAAAATATTTCCTGAACCCAGCTTATTTGAAACTTCAGCTGTTCAAAGATCATTTTAGCTTGTGTTTTTGAAATGCTTCAGATGACTGCTAATGCTGAAATACAGTGGGCTAGTAAAAATAACATGAGTTATCATCACAAGTATTTCTGTGCTTGTTTACTAAAATGTGAACATTTGCATAGGAAATTCACTCAAGAATGAAAGCTGCATCAAACTAACAGCTGAATCCAATGATTATTGCATATAATGGCAATGAGCCTAACGACCTTTGAAGTTTTTCTGCATTTAAATACTAACTAGAAAATCATTTCAGACTGATAATTACTGGGGTTACTGAGTTTGATGTGTCTCACACTTGATATAAGAGGAAAAGCCCTATGTACAGTAAAGTTCTGTAAGGTGGACTGAATCCCTCTGATGTGTTGCTGTTGCCTGGTCTCTCCACTGCTTCCGTTCTCTTGGATTTGTTTCTCACTTTGCATATCACAGAGTTGAACAAGCAGAGCCACCCAAACAAGCCCAGTCTCTTTTGCATTTGCTACTGCCTTTCTGGGGACAGAAGAGAAGAAGGATTCAGGATGATGCCTTCTGGTGGGACTGCCCTTTTAGCAGTCCTGAACAGCGAAAGTTGCTCAGTTTTCTCTTAAAACTTCACCTGAATTGCAGTCTTTTTCATTGTCTGCTCATCTCATCTGTTTTATTTTTTGAGCTGTACTGTGTTCTGCTTATTTATAGTAGAAGGAAATGGTAATACCACAGAGGCTCCATGTATTTTCATGACCTCCACTCCAGTGGTTCACTACCTAGTCTCTTTTCCTTCTTTAACTTCCAGTTTACTTTGCTCTGATAAGACGAGAGTTTCATAGTACTAGATGGAATTGGCCAAGTCCTGTTGCAAGATAGAGGAGAAGTGCCAATGCCTACAAACAAACCATTGTAGCACTTCTGGGTTGCTGGATATAAGGGCTGTGTTTCCTAAATGCTGGCTCAAAGCACATAGAAGTGTGTTAGAGGGCTCAGACCCATAAAAGGAAGTTGAAATGGCAAAGGAGGGTGAATTGGAAAGAAATTGTAGTAAAGTGTGCTTCTGCTTTTCTGCAGTCATGAAAACCTATAGAGGTCTGAAAGCATCTCAACATTTCTTTCATTCTTCAGCCTAGTGGGCTTTCTGCTTTTTGCATTCTGATTTTTATCCTAAGAGAGCAGTTTCTCTTATCATATTTCAATATTTTGTTTCCAAATCAGGAATGACAGTGATGGGGAAGAGGAATCAGAGGACCCTGAAAAAAAGAAGCTACAGAATCAACTTCAAGGTAATTTGAAGCATCCTTTTCTTTAAATAGGGGTGACTTGAGTCAAGCAAGATCCTATAGTTTCGCCATCTAAATGTTATGGATTAACCTAACATCTGTAAGTGGCTCAACTAGTATGTAATCTTCACATGCAAAAGCATAGTCTTTATGGAAGTAAAGGGACTTGTGTGCCATGGACTTATACAGTGACTATATTGAATTGTATCTCCTGTACTCTGTGCTTCATATTAAAATTGTATCAGCTATCAAGCTAGCATTTTCCAACAGAAGTTGCAAGATCCCAGGTAGCTATTCGCTAAACTGAATCAGTATTTTTTACTCTGAAGTACATTAGAGTATTGCCTAGAGACTAAAGAAATGATGATACAAATACTTATTGTAAGCAGGACTGTTTTCACAGACAGACTTGTATTCATGTTTACGAGTAAAAAGACATGAATTCTTGCTCATTTATAATAACAGACAGCATTTTCTCATGTGCAATGATGATGCTCTCCCAGTTCAGTAGCATAGTTTGGGTTTTTGAACTCAAATACAGAACACAGTCAGTGAAGCGATATATAGCAGCTACCAGCAGTTTTATGTGCAGTAAAAAGGAGGCTTTTTTGACATTTATTTATCTTTAATGGTGAAGGACTGTTCAGAGCTTCCCTACCAGAAGGTGCTTATGGAGCTGAAGAAACCTCATGGTTCTCCTGTTTTTCAGAGTAACAGAGATCAAATGCATTTACCAGATCTTGTGCCTGTGTAATTTCAGGAGCTGTTGTATCACATTTGGAAACTGTGCCATGCTTTTCCTACTTCTCTGCACGTTTATTTAATCTTATGCACAGTTACAAGGGACAGTTTCCTTTTTTTTAAAAGTAACAGAAAATTGATGAGCACTGAACTCTGATCCTGTCTCTCACTATACTTTTTTTCTTCCCACATGAATCTGACCTCAGATAGTAGAAGTAGTGGCTAGGATTACAAGATGTAATATTATAGATCCAATAATCTATTACCACCTGAGTTTCAAGTTTCCCCATCTAGAAGTAGTTGAGACAAAATTTTTAGCATGTCAGACTAAGCAATCTGAAGAGAAGGCTAACTTATAGTTCAGTTGGCTGAACTCATTGATTGAGGAAGATGAGACTTGGTGTTAAACTTTGAGAGAATGTGCCTTGACTAAGAAAATATTTCTGTGCCTAAGCAGAATCCATAGAACGTTTCTGATGCTTTCAGCCCTAGCTCTCAAACTACTTTGCCGTTAGATGATCCATTTGTTTGCTGCACATTTGGAGATACCCAACAAGTTACTTAATCTGCTGGAGAACCTTTAAAATCCTGAGCTAGTGCAGCTACATTGTTTAAAATGAAATTTCAAATCTTCTGGGAAGTGCAGTGGTGGTTTAGTGAGGAGGTGGTGCCAGGACTTCTACTAACTCATGAATATTCTGGTTATCCATGGTTTATTGTGGTAGAACAATGTGACATATTTCTGTAAAAATAATAGAAATTTCTGTAAAAATCCATTTGACTAATGAAATTCAGTGGTTTTTATCATCTTAGAAATGCCTTGTTTTTATTAAGTATAGACATGGGCGTAGGTTTTTTTTTTTCCCACCAAATGGAATTTATTGTAATTGAGAAAAGATAGGTACATCACTAACTTAGAAAACCTTTTCTTACAGGAGCAATTGTTATGGAGCGACCAAATGTCAAATGGAGTGATGTTGCTGGCCTCGAAGGTGCGAAAGAAGCACTTAAAGAAGCAGTCATCCTGCCCATTAAATTTCCACACCTGTTTACAGGTCAGGATTACAGCATTTACTTACTATTGGCCAGTCAGGACTGACACTGGGGCGGGGGAAATGTGTTATGCCGATGTATCAGAGACTCAGGCTGAGCTCTCAGCAAAGAGATTGTGAAGCATCTAACAGAAGTTTCATGGGTAGATGCGGAAAACCTCCGAACATCCTAGAGGATCATAATCAGAAAATATCTTCAGTCTTTCTACAGTATTTTGAGGACTGCTGGTTTCTCTCTTGCAGGCAAGAGAACACCGTGGAGAGGGATTCTCTTATTTGGACCACCAGGAACAGGAAAGTCTTATTTAGCAAAAGCTGTGGCAACAGAAGCAAACAACTCTACCTTCTTCTCAGTATCTTCGTCTGACCTTGTCTCAAAGTGGTTAGGTGAAAGTGAAAAGTAAGTTGGAGTTTCCAGAGGTCCAGGAAAACATTGTCAAGAAGAAATTAATGTAGAGTGAGATAGGTTGCTGTAAAGAATTTGAGGAAATGGTCTTATCTTTTTGTAAACAAACTACAGATGTTTCTGTGCTTCATGCTGCAGTGCCATGTAAAGATACCATCACGTGCTGCATTTTGAAAAACTCTCTTTAGTGCTCTAGATAGTTGTTAAACCTGCTCAGAAAGATTTTGGGAGCACCACAGAGCTCATTTCCCTTCTGAATTCAGCTGTGATTGTACACTGTATCAGTCTGAAGTGCTGGGTTACTTTGCTTCTCAGCATCTCCCCACTCTTCTGTCCCAGTAGCTTTGTGGCATTTCTTTGTCCATATGTAGGTGGGTTTTTTCTTAATCCCAATGTCACATAAAATCTGAAAGACATAAGAGACTTGCAAAAACAGGTTGAAAGAGAGGAGCAGCTATGGGTCCCTTTTCTAACTTTTCACTTGTTACTGTGTGACATGTGAAGAAGACGAGGAAACCAGAAGACCAGGAGTGACATGTTGGCTGCAGTTTAGAAGTCTAGGAATTTGTCCATCTAGTCTTCCAAAATAGATTTCCTGAATTAATAAAAAGCTCTGGGTGTATATAGAAAGGATTTTCATATAATGATAAGCATACTTGTCACAACCATGCTTTAATAATTTGAAGTGTGGGACAACTGAGCAACGCTATTTAAAGTTGATAGAAGGAGGAAGAAAGACTATTAGATACAGTGTTTGAGCTGAGTTATTTTTTCCCCAAAAAGCTGGAAACCTTAAGCTGCTTTTCTTCTGTTACAAAAGGAATACAGAACTGGAGACTAGTTTGGCATTAGATTTTATGTTTGACTTTATTTGAGACTGTTGCTTGATATTTAGTGCTGTAATATGAAGAATTTCCCAACATGTTCCTATTTATTTTTTTTAACCTAGTAAAATGTGTTCATGAGGCATGGCTAGGAGTATTTTGGGGTTTGTTTTAGATTGTTTTGTTTGTTTGTTTTGCAAACCAATGGTTCTTGTAATATAAAAATAATTTAGTAAGTAAAGTTGTATAAAGATACATGTTATTTCTTACAGAATCTCTAGAATTAATTTAAGTTAGAAATGTTAAGAGAAAGCCTTGTTCTTTTGAATCTTTCTAGAGTAGTGGTTTTCTATAGTCCAGGCTGTCATGTAGAAGTGTAAACTGAAAAAGGGCTTTTTCTTGCAAAGCTGGGCCTGGAGCACTCTAATGTTTTTCTCACTATGCTGGGCTCTCTCACTCAGTATAATTCTGAGTCTTGGAGCTGGAAGAATGTTGTATCTTTGAGTAGCTTTATGTTAATAGGTTGATTTTTTTTTTTTTTTTTTTCCTTGCTTTCACTAAAGGAAATGACTGTATCGCAATCGGAAGTTATATGTTTCTACTGTTGTAATTATTAATATAACTGAAGCTGTTTCCTTTTTTAAGATTAGTGAAAAACTTGTTCCAGCTTGCCAGAGAAAACAAGCCCTCTATCATTTTCATTGATGAGATAGATTCCCTCTGTGGGTCAAGAAGTGAAAATGAAAGCGAGGCTGCTAGACGGATAAAAACAGAATTTCTAGTCCAGATGCAAGGTAAGTTTATTTGGTTTTCAAAATCAGACAGAAAAATTAAGACATGTATTTGAAGTGTAGCTTGCCTGAGAACATTAAAATACCTGTAGTTCCACCCTGTTAAATTTTGATGACTTTTTCAAATAGTCTCTGTTTATCATCTAAACACGAAATTATTTCTGCCATGATATAGGGGTTGGTGTTGACAATGAAGGAATCTTGGTCTTAGGAGCAACAAACATACCCTGGGTTTTGGATTCTGCTATCAGGAGAAGGTATGATGGCATTTTTTTTCATGGTATGGAATTCACAGCTAGTGTGAGCCTTCAGCCAGAGAGTACTTAAGGTATTCATCCAGCTCATGTTTGCAAACATGGTTAATGTTCTGCAACTCAATTCCATGAAGTGACCTTAGCCAAACTAATAACCACTTGCCTTTTTAGAGAGAGGCAGATTGTTCACTCTTATATTGGCCCTGTAGTTTATTTGATTTCTTGTTAGATGATTGTGCTTGAAGAAACAGAGGAGTTTTCTACTTGCTTTTTGGTTTTCTGGTGGACTTAGGGGACAAGTTAGAAAATACACACCTCCGAAGGGCAAGAGAGGGTAGAGCTGTTAACAAACTGGTGAGTAGCTTGAGTTCTTACATGGAAATGTAACCTTACGCAAAAACACCGCATTTTTCTACTGGTCAGGCATAACTTGTGATTTTTAACTGCTGTTTTGCAGATAAGGGACCTCCATGCCTGTACCTGATTAGTTGGATCTTTCTCTGAGCTGTAGAGCAAGCAGAGGACAGATACAGTTATGTGACGAATAAAATTATGTTGTGGACATATGGATATGTATAGAATTATGGATGAGGACACAGCTTGGATAATGGCCATTTTTGTAGGTTAAACAATCATTGGATTTTTTTTGGTTTTTTGGGGCTTTTTTTGGGTTTTTTTTTTTGTGACTGACACTGACTTTTTATTTATATACTTAATTCAAACTGGCCGTACTTTGATTTGATTTGAGGTTGGACCAGGTGGCCTCCAGATGTCACTTCCCATCTGTATGACTAGTGTTGTGTGAGCCAGATTTAGAGGTGAAGGTGTTGCTGAATATTTCAAGTCATACTTGAAATTCCAGCCTTGGTTGGGATCCACAGTACAAGACAGACATGGACCTGATAGAGTGTGTCCAGAAGGGGACCGTGAACATGATCAGAACACCTTTCCTCTGAAAGCAAGCAATAATAGTGGCTGTTCAGCCTGGAGAAGGATCCAGAGAGACCTTATTGTGACCTTTAAATATATAAAAGGAGCTTATTAGAAAGGTGAAGAGATGTTCTTTGTTTTTTTTTTCTCAGGCCTGTAGTGCCAGGACAAGGGGCAGTTGTCCAAAATGAAAGAGAATAGTTTTAGATTGCACATAAGGAAGAAAATTTTTATGATGAGGGTGGTGAGGCACACTGGCACAGGTTGCCCAGAGAAGTTGTAGATGTCTCATCATTGGAAGTGTTCAAGGCCAGGTTGGATGGGGCTTTGAGTTTGGTCTAGTGGAAGGTGTCCCTGCCCAAGGCAGGGGGATTTGAACTAGATGGTTGGAACATCTCAGCCCAGACCATTTTTTTATTCTCAGCAACATGAAAGTTCTCTAGCTCTTACCCACAAGAATTAAAGGAACTTGTACAACAATGGCTGTAATACAATTAGTTTTTTGTGGATTTGGGCCACGTGTATCAGGTTAATTGTGTTCAACAGAATTTGGAGTTGCTCTTACTTTGGTGGTGGGCGGTAATCTCCACTCTGAGAACAGATGCTGCTTCAAAGGAGGAACTGCAGTTAGCAATATTTTCTTGAGAACGACTCCAAATTTACTTCCATCTACGGTGATTTTTCTTAATTTAGTTGGAGACTGTAGAAAGTTGTTGCATCAACTTGTTATCTTTCTTTGAGTGTGAAATCTGTTCAAATATACTCCAACACTTACAGACTTCTTCCTATCAGTTTTTTCTTTTAAGACTCAAACTCTGCTGGAAAGACGTCAGTCTGAAGAGAAGGTTTTTGTAATGTAAAGGAAGCAGTTGTTATATTCTGGATGTTAGCTTGTACTAACTAAAGTAGATTTTTTATTTAAAGGTTTTTTGTACTGAAACTGCTTCTTTCTAATACTGGTAGGAGCAAACTCATTTGCATGTGCTCTTTCCACTGTGCACCTGCATGAGCTGGCATCTTGGGAATACTTTGTTTTTTTCTTTTCTAAACCAGGTTCGAGAAGCGTATTTATATTCCATTACCTGAAGACCATGCCAGGGCTGCAATGTTCAAACTTCACCTTGGGTCAACTCCAAATAACCTAACGGAATCAGATTATCGAGAGCTTGGGAAGAGAACTGATGGCTATTCTGGTGCAGATGTAAGCATCATTGTCCGGGATGCATTGATGCAGCCTGTTAGAAAAGTGCAGTCAGCGACTCACTTTAAAAAAGTAAGTACAAATCAAAAATTTTCAAGTTATTTCTTCTATGAGAACAGTCTTAATTTGAAAATTCTTTGCAACTAAACTGAATTTGGTTTTGGATAATACTGCATGCTTATGAATATTCCTTTTATTGACTGAGGAGAACTATTCTTCCTTCCCCTACAGACCCCCTAGTCTTGCCATAAGTCTGGTGGAGATAATTTCTGAATATTCATGCTCTGACTCTTAATGTCTCCAGAGAGTGTTAAAAGCATTCAGTTTGCAGCTTGACATAAATGGCAATGTTACGGAAGTGCTCTTTTTCTATTTCAAGTTAAGTGGTTCTTAATAAGCTGGGAAAAAAAATGTACCCCTCATCCACTTGAGAACAGATGGATTATACTTAAGCACCTTCTGTTTACTTGGCGTATTTTTCAAAGTGAAAAATTAAGGTTCTTGCAGAGTTCTGGTAGAAACATTGAATCAATGTTACTTGTGGCAGTAGTAAAGATGCAATACAACTGAGCAAGGTCTGTGTTTCATTTACACTACTGTAATGTAAAAACCAGTTTATTCTTATTTAGGTGCACACTGAAGAGCCTATTCAAACTATGTTGTTTGGCTTATCTTCCTGTTGCCTCTGCATGCTATGTACTGACTTAAGAAATATTTCTTCACAATATTTGGATCTCAAAAACTGTATCTGAACAAGAACCAATCGACATTCTTTACCACCAGTCTAAATCCATTAAATCTGGGAGTGTCTTTCCCCTGGAGAATTTGGGTACAGATGGGCCTTGTTCAGTCAAATTTATTTTTTCCTGTAAACTATTAAACTCTTAAATGGAAAAAAAAAAAAAGTATAATATCAATGGTTTTAAACAGAGGTTAAAATACATAAAATACGTGTATCAGTTAAATAAAACTTTGCTTTTTCTGTGTAGCATATTTTAAAGTAGACCCAGTCTAAAGGTATTTTTCATTAATATTTTTAGTGCAAAGATTGATTTTTACAGAAATTAATGTATCTTGGGTGAAGGTGGGTCCAGATATTCTACAGAGGTACTAATTGCTGTAAAAAGAAGCTTAAATTTGTTGCTTCTTAAAAGAGCAGGTGTGGTAGGAAAAATTTTAGATCCTAAGCTGTTGAGTACCATGTATGTTGTGTTGGCAGCAGTTCTTTGTCATCTCAGTTACAATTACAGTTTTTTTACCAGTAACTCAACCTGACATAAAAGGGTTAAGGACCCTGAACGGAACAGCTACACTCACTTTGAAGTAGGCTCTTTTTTTCAATGTAGTTTCTTCCAATGAACTCATTCAGCTTAAGATCCAAAGAGAAAGACGCACTTAAATCCAGTATGGTACAGAATATGAGAGGACAGTAAGTTTAACTTCTGGGGGCAACTCACAGTAGCAATGTAATGTAAGCTGTATTTGTTGATAAATAAACAATTATTTTGATATATCAAGGATCTTCTAGATGCTTTCTTCCCTTAAGCAGTGATGTCTGAAATATTTATCTATTGTTGACTTTTAAGTGACAATGGCATTTCTGGCTAAAGGGCTGTTAGCTTTTAGCATTTTGTTCAAATTTGGAACAATCTGAGGCATGTTTCAGCTTGCCGTGGAGCATTGAAATAACCTCAGTTGTCACGATTTGCAGAACAACCCAAAAGGACTTCTTGCATCTTACCTATTTCTGCTCAAAAAAAAAAAAAACCCCAAAAGGAAAAAACCCACAACTGCAATCATTTGAAGGCTCTGACATAAGCCAGGTTTATTCCACCTGTGTTGTTAATGCTTTAATTAAATGTGATTTTGTGGTTTTTATTAGCAAAATCATAGTGTTATTATTTGTGTCATATATGACTTACATCATTTGCATCAGACAACTTGCCTCAGTTCAGCAGAGCTTTCCTCAGTTGTCAGTCATTAACTGTAAATCTTTCCTTGCCATATGTGATAATGCACGTTTGTCAGAGTGCATTTTTGAATATTACAATCTGCTCTCCAGCATCTTGCTCTAAATGCAGTTTGGAAGAGCAAATCCAGTTCTGTCAAAAACTGCCAGTTACTGTGTTGTCCTTCAATCTCTGCCTATGCTCCGAGTTCCTGTGGGTGTGTGGTACTTTAGGTAACACCAAGGGAAGGCAAAATCGTTGGTACCAGAGAGTGTACTGCAGAAAGGGAACAGCCACCTGGTGTAGCTCTTTTGGGTCTGTCCATCTAACGGGAAAAAAAAAAGGATGTTTTGTTCTCCCGCTAAGTGGCGCTGTTTTCTACAGAGCGCTGCTCAGGTGGTGCCGGGAAAGGTGCTGGGAGCTTTGGAATGCAGGATGTCAGCGCGAAAAGCACTGGGAAGCTTTTAGAGAGCTGTTAACCAGTGATGAATGAACTCTTAAAAGTGACCAGGGACCAGGAAGGGTGGTCTTCAGCAAGCAGATTTCCTGGCATGTCAATTTTCCACAGAAATCCTCAGCCTTAGGAGGCCATGGCTTCTGGGATTTGACCCGATGTGAATTTAAGTATCTGGCTACAGCTGCTTGTTTTCAAGGTGAATAACACCAGTACACTTATACAATTTCTCTTTCACAGGACGTGTCTTCCCAATGGGCAGGGCATCTGCGTGAAATCAAGGAATGTTTTTGCTTAGGGTGCTGTTCAGCTTCTGGTTTCTGTCTTTAAAATAATAATGCCTATAAACTGCTTTCTTATTTTTAGGTAAAAGGACCATCCGTGTCTAATCCAAATACGATGGTAGATTTATTCACCCCTTGCTCTCCAGGTGATCCTGAAGCCATAGAAATGACATGGATGGAGGTTCCAGGTGATAAATTACTGGAGCCTAAAGTTTCCATGGTAGGTATTCTTTGTAGCATTTCTCTCTTGCTTTGCAGAACTCTGAAAATACTTTAAGGTAAAGAGTCTTTTTCAGGACAATCAGATGAGATGTTTGTTTTCAGAAATGCTGGGCATACCAGATAGCATTTGAATTTTCAACATACAGCACTACAGTATGGCATACTTATGAAAAAGACAGCTGTCTATCCCTGATAAGCATTTCGTATTCTTGTCTGCTGGCATGCAGCTGCTGTCCTTTCATCTATAGACAGCATCTGGCTCTTCCACTGTTCTTTCAGTTGGCTTTTATTCATTTTAAACCTTTAGGGTCCCTGTGCCATGATACACTTTCTTCCCATCACTATGGCAATAATTCTGGGAAAATTACTTTCACTGTAAATTGGGAAGTGATGTGCTATAGGTAAATATTGCCCATGAAATAGATACAAGTATAAAAAAACAAAATGTAAGAAGATTCTGGATGTAATGGTAGTTTTGGTTGAAATTCATCATAGGTGATCCAGCTCTTTCTGCTGTTTTCTTTGTGTATTAAAAATCTTGCTTTGGCCTAGGGAATTAAATATGTAAGACAATTTTCAATGTTTTTTCCCCAAGAGCTGCAAAAGAAGATTTTGAATTGAAGTACAAAGTTTGTGGCAAGCATTTAATAACAGATCTGTGCTGCAGTAGTTTCCTGTGTGCAAACAGTCCTGTAAGGAATGAAAGAAATCAATGCATTTCATGGGGATCACAGGCACAGCTTTGTAAATAGAACCATCACTCTATTTCAGAAAAGAATTTCCTGCGTGTATTTGCATACTGAGGAAGCAGAAGAGGATTTGTGCAGGTGCAGGCCTGCCCTAAAACTTCTGCCTGCATGGTCTAATTGGATTTTTAATCAGTCTTTCCTGGAATTAAAGACAGCAGTTCCTTGTGTGCTCCTAATGGTACCTGCGCTCTGATGCACTACAGGCAGCTGTTTCAGTGTCCAAAATCAGTTCTTGTCCTTAAAAGATAAGGCTTTAATTCTTTTTAAGCAGGGTACTTCTGGTCTGATGAGACAAATGTGTAGAAAATCATGATACTAACTTTTGGATTTACCCAAAATTTTATAGTAACATGAGGCATTGGGCATCTACTTTTTTTGGTTGCCCTTGGCTAGGAATTGATTAGTTTTCTTTCCCATTTTTATTCAGAGGGTGTTTTAGCTGCTGCTTTCAACTTCATAGACCTATGAATTTTTTTCTAAACTCCTTTTCCTGGGATCTAAATATTTATCTAGGAAATTGACTGAATTGAAGAGACAGAAATTACCTGTCATGAGCAGTGAAACTTTGCTAGAGATAAATCACAAACTACTGTTCTGTATTGCTGGACTGTGAAGAGTACATGGGAACATCTGATGATTTTCAACTCTAATCTGCTGTAGTTAATCATGAGTTGAAAATAGTAACTGACCAATAAAAAGGAAGTTCAGTTCTTTTCAAAAAAGAGATGAATAAAACTTGATTGGATGAGTGGCTTAAACCTAAACTTGAGGTGGTGCTTTCGTTACTGGACAACTCACTGACCACTGTCTGTCTTCAAAGGATTGAAATGCTGCCTCTGTGCAGAAGTGTTCAGGCTTACTTAAAGTTTTGTGTAAATAGGAACTTTTTAGTGTTATTTTTAGTGCATATTTGTCTGGGTAGTAAAATTGCTCACAGTGGTGCTATACTGGTATCTGAATACATGTTTGGTTTTTTTCTGACAGACTGATATGCTCAGGTCACTTGCCAGCACAAAACCAACAGTTAATGAACAGGACCTGGAGAAGTTAAAGAAGTTTACAGAAGACTTTGGTCAGGAAGGCTAAACCAAAGATACGTGTGAAACATTAGAACTTTTTTTTTTTCTTTTTAAAGTATTCTTGTGTCTTTATTGATGGCACTTCAAATAAATGCCAATAAAATCACTCCTTTCTTACTTTGCAGAAGGAACAGAAGATATCTTTGCAAAGACCCTTAAGCTTTTATATTGTATTGTTTTCCTCAGATGTCTATTAAATGTCTTCTATTGAAAAATAATACAAAAATGCAATTCTAGGGTGAGACAGCAAAGTGATGTGGTAATCTCTAATAAATACTAGAAAGCTTTAAATTACTAGTTCCATCTTAGGTAGTATATTAGACTTGGATACCAGTGAGTTTAAAACCCCCAGTAGGCTCAAAAACTTTTTTGAGGGGTGGAAGAGAACATATTTGTCAAGTGTTTTTACTGTCAGTCAATCAGCATACATATTAATTGTTCTCATTTTATTTAGGAAAATGCAACAAAATTTTCTAATAAAGTATACTGCAAGTGTGGGTTTGCTGTTCAAGTAAGAAAGAAGACTCTGTGAGGATAAGACTACATGGGCCAATACTTTGATTAAATATTGATGGACCTGTTATTTGGCTGTTTTCTGCTATGCTGTGTTAAAATTTTGCCTTAAACAGCAAGCTTTTGTTTTTAACTCTTTACTAGCTGGTACACACAGTCACTATGCAATTTAACAGAAGTTTGTTAAATGCAAGTAACTCAGAAGGTGTTTTGCTGGCTGTTCTTGTGGGGTGGCTGGATTTATTTGTTGTTTTGATTTTTTTAAATCTGGATTCACTTTATGCAGAGGTTAGACTGAATTTAGAAAAAGCATTAGTAATTCCCTGTAAGATCCCACGTGTTGAGGCTGGCAATGTATAGGTAGTCTTTGGAGAATGTCTGAGAGGTATTTTGGGAAATAGCATACTTTCACATGCAAGGAGATTAGAACAGATGTTTTAAGCCACAGACTTTCCAGTGATAAATTAACCCAGAACCCCACTGGTAACTGTAGCATATATAGGTTACATCAATTTAGTCCTTAAACTTTGAGGGAAGGCTGGCAGTCTAGTATAGAAGTAGCACTTCCATTGCACTTTTTCTGAAAAACTGCAAATGGAGATGTGCCTGAATGTAACTTACAACACTACAGCATCAGCATTGAGTTTGTGCCTTGTAAGTTTGCACTGGCTGTAGATATGAAACACCATTAGGATATCTAGAATACTCTATCTTCCATTATCATTGTACAACTCTATCCTGCAAATGGTTTGTTTAACCTGCATTAAAAGAAATTTGCACATTTTAGGTGTGTATGTTCTATGTACATATGCACATATATGATCATCTTTTGATGGGGTTTGGTTTCTTTTATGTACATATTTTGTGTACTTTATAAATCATAGGATGGGTGACATTTTCTGTACTTAAATGAAGTAAAATGTTATAGTACAACATCAGCTGTGTTATTTGAGTATTTCTTCAGTGTTATGTTCAAGTTTTTACTGCTTTGTTATCTTCTTAGACTTTTGTTTCTGTGTTTAATAGCCAAACAAAAGTTAAATATTCATTGATCTGCAAGGTGCTGAGCTTTTTTTTACTAATATGACGAAACATTTTTTCCAAAATCATTCAGTTACACAGCTTTACCTTTGTCTTACGTCAGCATGTGTAAATGTGAATCAGTGGGCTGCAAACATTTCTGTCAGCCTTCGGAGGCATGGCAGGAGAGGGAGTGAGTGAGGGCAGGAATTCCAGCGTAGGTACAGACAACTATGGTTAGTAAACTTAATCCTCATTGCAAAAAGATCTTGTTTGTAGTTTTCTCTTGTAAACACTTTAGAAATGAGCCACATACTAGCAGGGCTGTCATTCAGAGGTTTGAAGCCACTGTCTGAAGTATTTGTCTCTTGACCGTTTTAAAAATGAGAGTCCTTACTGCAATCCTACAATCTTAAAATTCTCAGGAACATTTTCTTTTTTTTCTTTTTTTTTCCCTTTTTGTGGTAAACTGATTTGTACTATGGGTTTCCATATGCTTAACTGTGTAATCTCTTTAATGCAAAAGAGGAATATACTGTATGTTTTAGTTACATCTTGCTGCTTGCTCAGATGACATCTGTAACAGAACCTTTAATATTTGATGTTGAAAGTTGTTTTTAGAAATATATTCCAAATAAACTTTGCTGCTTAGAGTTGCAGCTACAAGGGCAACTTCTTGGTTTGCTGTCTTTGTAAAATGACAATACATTAATATATATCTCAGAGCTTCTTAGACAAGTTATCCATAGTAGATGATAGCCAAATGAGGGAGCGTGCAAATTCACTTTTTAGTTTTCAGTGTTAATTGAAAATACTCTAATGAAAGAATTCATGAGGGGCTATATGTGCTTTGAATAATCAAAACCTCTGTAAATACTGGACAGATTAGTTGTACATTTTTAAAAAGGTCTGATCTTTGGCTGGTTAGTTTACAAATTTTTTTCATACCTTCTGGTGATATTTGTTACTCTGACTGCACTATGAAAAATGTTATTTTCCTTCCTATGTGTAAAATAATTTTTCAGTTAAAACACTTGTGTATATGCTTGTGTTCTTCACAGATGATTTCATCACACTGACATTAAGTTTTGGATTTCCTACCACTTGTGGTGTATCTATTGATGCACACACTTACAGGGTTAGAATAGCTCAGTAAATTAACTTTCTTATTTCCTATATTGCCTGATGGACCTCAAGTTCCAGAGTCTTGTTTCCTTCCTGACTTACATGTTATGTTTTTGTCATTCTCTAGCATAAAAAAAACCATAAAATTTTTTTTAAGTTTTCCATAAATCTCCTAAGTTTTTCATTTGGTTTTGTTTTTCAAGTCTGCTGGTCTATGAATATACTTACATGCTTTTGTTTTAATTAGTGGAGCAGAACAAATGTAACTGGGGGAGATACTCTGGAATCTGCTTTTTTCATGTTCCTGCCTGTCAGAATTTGCTCTTTTTGTCAACTGAAGCAAAGAAGCTACTGAATATTCTCTAGTCAGGTGTTTTGATCTACTTTTGTGTTTATTTACTGTTCTTAATAAGAATATTCCACTTTTTTTGTTTTTCTGAGTATTATTTTGACAGGAAGCTCTTTAATAGTTCTGAATTTGTTGAAATATACAGTAACATCTTCATTTTGCTGTTTACTCTTTCCTTCCTCCAGAATGACAAGCTTGTTTCATGATTGGCTTCCATACATGTTTTCAGTCTTAACCAGATTCAGCCTAGTAATCATGGTTGACTTAAAGCCATTCCTGTAACTTACGTAAACTATTGCAAGAACTCAGTGGACTGTTTGTTTCATGCTGTGCTGCTATTCCAGCAGATAATTAATTCTTATCAAAACATTGTTCCTTTTATTCTTGAGCAGGCAGCTTTTTTTGTAGCTCTTGTGGCATAGCTTGAGTGCTTACCCCTTCAATTTTTCTTTAGCTTTTTATTAACATATTAATCTAGGGATTTTATTCCACAAATCCTCTGTCATCACAATAAGCTGCGTAAAAACTCTTTTAATTGGTCGTTCATTCTCTGTCCTGGCATTTGTGTAGTGACAGCTCAGGTATTAGATAAGATTGTCCTGGTTTTATCTTTTGGTCCCTGTGACCTAATTACAATTCTTCCTCTCCCTCCCCACCTCTACCTGCACACACACCCTTCTGATGAGAGCTTTTTGACAAGGTCGCTGGTTTGTGCCATTTTCTGTTTACTTGCTTTTGCAGCCTTTCTACCTGAGAGGCTCCAACTTGATGAATAAACACTCAGGGATACTTCTGTCCTTTGTCATGTCAACTCCAAGTTTGGGGTTGCTGGATTTCCATCTGTCTGTGCCACCTGTGCATGGTACCTGCCACATGTACAGTCTGCTAGTTTTCTGCAGAAATACTTGACATTTTTGGACTCATTTATCTGAATTTCTCAACCATTAATCATGGAAACACAATACAATGTCCTATCGGCATCACGGCAGGAGCTAAGTTCCCTTTTAAATAGGCTTTGGTTGTGTTTTGAGACATCTCCAGGAAATAAGTCACTGACACCTGACACGGGCCTGATGTTGATAACGCAGCCAGAGTTTTCTTTCCTGCTTGGTGACCTATTATCAGGCAGTGTGACATGAATTGGCAGGACTTGCTTTTGCTTGCCCTCGCTCCTCTGCTGCCTCAACTCATTTAAATCCAAGCTATTCAAGGCAGGGACTTTGCTTTCAAACATGCTCAGTGTCACATGCGTTCTGTCAACTATAAACAGTAATTTCCTCTGACTCACTCTGTTGTTGGCCCGATGACCATCCACAGGTAATTTGTTAAAAAATCTCAGCTGGAGTAGTTGCCCTCTGCTGCTTCTCTGTCCATGTCTCAGCAGTAGCAAGTCAGCTAGGCAAGGGACTGGGAAAGTTGCTGTAAATATCACCATCTCATACAGGAAATACAATGGCAAATGGGGACTGTTCCTTGCAGCTGCGATTTAGGCTCTGGCAGAGTCAGGTGAATTGTTTGCCTGATAAAAAGTTAAGAAAAAATTAAAACGATATGAATTATAACTTCTTCCTTGAAGGCTGGAACATGGGCTTTGCTGGGAGGCTTTGACCTATCAAGACATTTCCTTTATGTAAGATTTTAGAAAATCTGGAAAAATTAGCTGATTACTGTTTTCAAGTGTCCCATTTTAAATTGCCAGTTGACATGCTCATGCACTTGCCCGACTGAGCATGAGCTCACTTGAAGTTTTAATGATGTTTTAATTAATTAATCACAGCTATTAGTTGCTCCATAGACAACTGAGCAGCAAATAAATTATTACTGTTTTAATCTTTATATCTGCTCTTGTTTTGATGTGGACTGGTGTGTTTATGTCCTGCCTTGCTCTGTCACTATAATTTAAAAATGTTTTCTTTTTTTTATTCTTACCTGTCCAAAAAGCTCATGCCCACAATACACGTGTCCCCAGTCAGTGTGGGAGCAAGCAGGGTGCTGTGCCTGCCTGACAGCAAAGCTAGTTTAGCTGCAGCATAGCAATAGTTTCCACACGAGCCACAGGACCTGCTGACAGAGCCTAAACCCTTCTGTCCACCCTTCATCTTCACTGTCCCTTCACCAACTTCAAGACCAGGAAGAGGTGCTCCTATAAAGACACTGCTGTGGCCCAAACTCACACCAAGGGCACAGGTGCACACCTGTATGCAGGAAAGCTGGTGACAAACACCTCAAAAACATGGGTTCCTGTGTGACCACCCACCCAACGCACACCAGGGTGGCACTGCAGATGTACCTGCACCCAGCACTTTGAGCACTGCGAGGTGCCTGCCTGTTCCAGGTTTAGATGGGCTCAGTCCAGCTGGGAACAAATGTGCTGGAGCATTTATGCAGTTTCTGTGGGGCAGTAAGACAGTATTGTTCTTTCTGGGCAGTCAGAGGCTCTACATGGGGTAAATGAATCCACAGAAACACGTGTAGGGTCTGTTCTTCAGGTCCCCTGGAGCTGGCACAGGGTGGAAGTTGACTGGTGAACAAGGGCAGCGATGCTGACACTTGGGGCTCCTATGGGGTTTTGTCCTAGTTATCAGCTGTGTAAAATGGTTTCCTTGAGCTTTGAGGCTATTTGGCATATTCTCTTGGGCCTTCTTTTGTGTAAAGCGTGCTCGCTTCACTGCAGTACATACTGGGAACGCATGATACTTCTTAGAAGAAAAATGTTTTGATGAGAGTTTTCCTTTGATGTGAATGTTAATTGGCAATTTATGCCTGCCTCTTTCCTGTTGCTTTTGACTAATTTTCTGGCTTTTCTGCTGTTCTCTCTAATTTCAGTTTCTTTCTTTTTTCGTCTGACTTACCCTCTGTCCTTCACACAATTTTTTTTTTTTTGAACAGAAGATAAAGCATTGATTTCTTTTAAAATCCTATTTCAAAGCTCTTTATGTTCCGATATTTCTCCAGTGTTTATAGCAAAGCAAGCTTATATCCAACAAAGCAGAAACTGAGAGAGTGTCTTTGATTTGTGTTTTTTCCTTCAAAGCAACAGGCCCATCTGTACATGCTGTCCTTTCCCAGGCTGACAGCTGGAAGGCAATGGGCTGTACTGTTGTTAGAGGATGAAGATGGACTTGGAGGAGCACAAGCAACTCTGATGTACTTGGTAGCAGGGCAAGGGGCAGGAATGGTTGAATTGCTTGTGTTCAGCAACCTATTTTGTACCTGTTGCTTGGGTTAGAGAGGGAAAACTGAGCTATGTATAAGACATCTAAATTTCCATTGTGTAGCAGCAGCTTCTCCGCAGTGCGTGCCAAAGACAAATTAGCAGGGACTGATGGCGAGGGCAGAGGTTGTGTAATTTCATTCAAGAAATAAACACCAGCCTCTTGCCAGTGCTGTCAATATCCTGTGTATTACCTGGAACTAGAAACAGACTTAATTCGTGTTAAAAGATTGAGCAAAGTCATCTGAATTACTGTGACAGAGAACCTGGCATGAACCTGGAGGAGGTAATTTCAGTTCTTCTGGTATTGTTAAGAGTGCAGCTTAAAGCAAAGAGCAGTGGGAGAGTACAATGCTGTCCCATGCAGCAACATGGGGTAGAGCACGCAGCTCTAGAAACTTTGACTCGTCAATGAGGCACAAAGAAGACCTGGGGAGCAATGTGGTGGTTTGCAAGCACAGTAATTACCTAAGATCACCTACAAAAGGTATGTTTTTGAGAAAACCAGAGGCCTACCAAGACTGCAAATCATTAATTTGGCCTTTTGTAACAAGATTGAGTTATATGAAATGTGAGCATAATAGACATGGCTTGTCTGGGGTGGTGTAACTGGGAGCTTAGTCTTGAAGCTGAGAAAAATCACAAAAGTTTAGGACCAGACAATCTTTGAAAATTACCTGGAGGTGTTTCCAAAGCCACCATACAAATCAGAAAATTATTCCTATTTTTGAAAAACACATTAGCGGCTTGGGTGGTAGCAACTTCATTAACAAATTGCTGAGTAGACATAGGCCAGAAGTTGCTGGAAGTCTAATTACAAAAATGTTCCCTATCTGTCTAAAAAGTGAAAGCATTCATGAAAATACTTATCCAGGAAGGTAATGATGAGAGTAATAGGAAAAGATTGACTCTGAGGGAATGCAAAACATGATACGAACATGAAGCAAGCAATGCAGTAGCATCAATGGTAACTCCTAAGGGTCATAGTTGAAAACAGCCAGAAAAGGCTCTCTCCTTCAGCTGTCCACCTAGAGTTTCTACCCGAAAATCTAAAAAAGTATAGTCACTAAGGAGCTAATTTCTCCTCTTATGAAATTCTGTATTAAAGCTCTCTCTGTCACAGTATCATAATAGGAGCTTAGAGACCATGACTGCAGCAGCCATGGATTTTCTAGACAAGTAGGGGCCAAGGGAAGGTGAAGCCATGCCAATCCTCACATTACTCTTAGCTGAGTTTATTAAACAAAGGGACAAGGGGGTTCAGGCCTGTGAGACTCTTCCCTTCCATGATCCAGTTTTCCAGCAGGAGATAAGTGTCACAGTAAGCATATCCCTAGTATCTTCTCCTCTTCCATCCCCCTGAAGCACAGATTCCCAGTCAATACATATTTTTGATTCCTCTGGTAAGCAGAGCCTTGGTTTATGCACTCAGCAGTTCAGCTCTTCCTTAGGACACTGGGGAAAGGGGCAGCTGCAGACAGCTGGAGAATTGTGAGGCAGGATAGGAGCTGCAACTGATTTTGCTGGAAAAGGAGGAAAGTCTATACGGCAGTGCTGACGAGTGGAAGGCTGCAAAGGGAAGGTATGGAAAGCCAGAGCAACTCCAGAAAAGGCTGACATATGTCACATCTTGAAATACTGTTGATTGTAAGAATGACTCTATAGACCAATTTTATGATGAAAACCTTCAAAATACAAGCACTAAGCTTTCTCCAACAAAGACTACAGCCTGTCTGCTTATTAGAAGAAGGATTGCTTTTCATTAGGAATAAAAGAATCCCCTTACCCAGCACTCAAGGTACAATAAGGAGTGGAGAAAATCGTACTACACCTGAAAGGAAGGTGATTTTAGTGAAACTGCATTTTCGAACTACCCAGTGTATCACTTCTGCTGGTAATGTGCATTTTCCTTTACATGTTCAATGGTTGTGGCCCAGAGAGGGTTCCCAGGGAATAAGTACAATAAGGTGGGAGGGGCAGTGAGGCATTGGGGGTATTGTTACAGTGTCAGGTGAACACACAGTTGGTGTCTCTGAAGCTTCATCTAGTCAGACAACTGCTGTTACCTGTAATATCAGCTGTGCTATCTTGTAACATGAACCTCCATTGTAATCATCTGCTTAAATATAATTTTTGAGGTGATAAGACCCGTTGAGAGTGGGTGATCTTATGACAAGAAAGAGAGTGGATGTCACTGTGTGAAAAGCCTGCATTCACTCATTGCAGATACTTAAGTTATGTTTTAGCTCTGAGCCTTTCAGTGCAGAGATCAGCCATAGCCTATTCCCTCCTGTGCCTGTGCCTGCTCACTTTCAGCAGTACTTTTCCATGCCACCTGAGGAGAAGGTCGGCTGCTCAGCCTTCTCTTCCAACCCACAATCCACAGCATCCCTATGAAAATTTAGCAAGCTAAAGGAGTCTCATGTCCAAGTGTGAACAGCAAATTGTTCCTGTGTGAAGTCTGGTATAAGTCGGTGTACCAAACAAAAAGAAACACAGATACTTAAATGAAGCTCAGGATCATCTTGGTCCCAAGTTTAATTTATGCCTTTAGAAATTAGAGAGTAAAGATTTGCTTTTACTACTGGGTTGTCATTAATCTTATTTCAATAGATCTAGTGCTCAACATGCAAAATATCAGTACAGTTACTTCTTCAGCATAAAATTTAAAAAAAATTATAACATGTAATGGTTCATCATTTATAAGTAGTTAATTTTGAATATTTTCTCTTTTTTTCTTTTTAACAACTATGCCAAACATATTAAGCAGTTAAACAAGCTTTGAAGTACAGTGTGAAGATAAAGGTCTAAATCAAACAGTGCTTTGAGCATTTTTGTTTCCAGAGCATTCATTCCAAAGCAGCTGCAGCAGCCCTGGGGAAGCAGGCTGGTGGCTGGGCTATATATGTCCAAGTCACCTGCTTCTGTAGCACACGATCAGGCACCAACGCCTCCTCTGCTCCCAGCAGGCAGCCCCGCTTCAACCTGAGCCCCAGCTGCCTACAAGCACCACCTGCCTGTGTGCACAGAACCCTGGGGAGTGATTCTGCAGCAGCCCCTGGGCCATCAGCCTTGTCCATGTTCATTGTGACAAGGGCTGGCAGCTGTGAGAGCACTGGGATCCATTCCTACTGCACACAAGCACCTCTTGGGAGATATACAGAGTACAGCAGCACTGGAAATTTCCTTCCAGGGAGACCCACAGGATCAGGCTAACATTTTTTCAGCAGAGAGGGTACCTGGACAGTGTGTTGTGGCCTGAATACCACTCTGGGAGCTGTGTGGCCCTGCAAGACAAAGACAACTCCATGATCTCTGCCAGCATGACCACCAGCACACAAGACGCTGTACAACTACAGCAGGGCTGGTTTTTTGTTTGGGAAAGTGCAGCCAAGCAGACAACTGGGTGTGTTACCCATTTCAGTCATCCTATGTTTGTCACCACCATGTACCGGCCACCATTTCATTCCTCTTTGCCAAGTATCCTCTATGGACAACGGTCAGGGACAGACAGTGTGTTAGATAGATCCTTTTCTGATGGAGTACAGCAGCTCTTGTGTTCCTATTAACTATTCTTCTTCAAGAGATAAGGGACTAAGAAAGTTGGTTGACAGAAACCACATATTTAAACTACCATTATTCTAAAACCTTGAGATTCCCAGGAATACCTGAATTACTAACACGGCTCTTATTAATGCTAATTTCTTAAGACGGCTGTAGATGCCACATCTATGCTTGCTGCAAGAACAAAAAGAAGAGAGGGGTGGGGAGGGCTAGAAAAGAAAGTTATTTTGGAAAGATAAAAAAACCAAGTTCTTTTCCTTGGCCATGGAAGTTACTCTCTCACTGCTATTTCTTTATCTAAATGCAGTAGGACAGGCTGGATGGAAATCACAGCAAGGAAACTCCAGCTCTATTACAGTGTAGCCTATGGGATCCTGGTCTTCCCTCCCCCCCTTCCCAATAGGTAGAAAACATAACCAGAAAATTCAGTAGACGAATAGTCAGGCACAAGTGACTCCAGAGGCTGGAGGCTGCAACCATGCTACCTGCTCTTCCAAAAATTCATCCCTTTTCCTGAAAGCCTCTTGAAGCAAGACATGTTTCTTTTACATGTACCTGACATCTTTTGGGAGCATTTATCTTTTAAGTTCAAAAGGGCATTTCTAATATCAGTCGTTTGTCCTGTAGTATTACCAATTCACAAACTTGTTTCCACATTCAAATGATAACTTTGATTCTGCAGTTGCCACACTTCGGCTCATGCCAAATATCTCAACCCACAAAATTGTCACTGCAAAAGTCTGTCGAAAGATTTAAATTAACAAAACTGAGGAAGCAGAAAACCACAGCTGCAACAGCTCTTACACTTTGCTTTCATCTACTTGTATTGTATTCCCTGTCCTTCTCTAAACACATCACTGTTGTATTGAAGCTTCTTCTGCAGATTAATTAGCAAAGTAATGAGTATGTTTTATCCATTCTTTCTCCCTCCCCATCCTCAGGGTATATACAGACATTGGCCAGCTCGCTCTTGAAAATTATACACTTGTGATGTTATTTATGAAGGTCAGATTAATTAAGTATTGCTTTATGTATAACTGCAGTTTGGAGTGGTGTTATGATGTTTATGTTATGATGTTTATGTTAGCGTTCAATTTCCAGTTCCACAGTCATTGAGAAAACAGTTCCCTCGTGCCAGGAATGCATTTCCTCCGTGAATGAGGTCATGTGAGACAAATACAAACCAGGTACCTTGGGGAGGGCAAACTTCAGTTTCCATTGCCATTCTTTAAAAGCATCAAAAAGGTTTGATGGAGAATTCATCAGTAACTTGTATGGAGTTCATAAGGTCTTCCCCTTTAAATGCATTTCTCACACAGAAATACACACTACTTTACAATGCAGAGAACAAAACAAGACCAAACAGTATCACAGCTGCACTGTCAATTCCAAGGTTGCTAAAGTGGCCTTTAAGCCAAAAGGAAAAAGCAGTATGTTTAGACATCATTTTACTGGGAGCTTAGCGCAGATGATTTTTTGCACGCATGTCCTCACCTCACCTCAGTCTTGAGAGTTATATTGTGGAAGACAGATTTACCTCTGTCTGCTTTGCTTTACCTCTGTAATGCTGATATTTGAGCTTCAAAAGTATCAACATCTTTTGTGGTGGAAGTCTATAAATCGTTTAGAGTTATTATCTGATTAATCTCCTCTTCTGTGTCAAGTTGATATTGTTAGAAAGACAACACATACAGACGGTCCTATCCGTAAATGAGGAAATGAACATATTTGGTTGCTGCTTTTTCCTGTCCAAAGTCTTATTTTGACTTCTGCTAACAACATAGTTAACATACTTTTCTTAGATGGATCACTAATCAGCTTCCATTGTTGTTACCCTAGCAGCTAGCATTTTATTATGCACAACATCTTCCTCTCACTTCCCTGTACCTCTGCCTCTGAAGCACTGGGCTCAAAACGCCACCAAAGTCGTATTTCAGGTCAATCCCATTTCAAGACTAATCCTTGATTTTCTCATCCTTTTACTGCATCAAATTCAGGTTCTTTGTTCTCACCCTGAAAACTGCATAATCCCTGCCCACAACTCTGTTTCCATTTCCACCTACTCACTACTTCTAATCTCCTCCTCTCCAATATTATTTTCACACCCTTCTGCACACCCTCTTGCCTAGGGGATTTTAGTTTTTCCTTTATTTATTTTTTTTGGGGGGGGAACTGTTTTGTACAAGCTAACGACTGTATATTAACTACTGTGAAAAAGGAATCTGAGTGAGTTTTTAAGTTACAAATAATTATAACTTAAATGAAAAAATATTGAATGCAGGCATTTATAATAAATAAATATTTAAATATCAATGCCAAATACATGGCATTGTTTTATTCAAACTGCTCTGGGATTTTTGTTTTGTTTGTTTAATATTTGTTCTAATATTCTGCTTTAAAGCTGAAAACCATGCTTTTATCTTCTTTTAATGTAAATAACATGAAAAACCTGTAGATTCACTCAGCAGGGAACACCATGCTGAAAAAAATTTCGGATTTAGAAGAAGAGAGCAGCCTGAACTCCAACTGCAGCCAGCAGAACCCAGTGGAGCTCAAGCACTGTGCAAACCAAGCCTCACAGAACCTGCATCTGTTTTTATTCGAGGCAATGATGCCTCGAATAAGGCTTTAAAACACACCGTGATAAACCCTGTTGATTATCTTGCATAAAGGCTTTATGCGTCCTTCCTCACTGACACATGATACTTCCCATAGAAGGTAGAGCTCTCTGCTCTCACCCCGTTCCGAGTGCACATCGCAGGAGCGCTCCGACACATCCGCAGCATTTTCGTCACGTCAGTTGGTAACCTCAGGCAATGTATTAGCAAGTCTGTGTACAAACAGGTGCTTTTCATACCTGACACGAGAAATTTGTGTGAAGACCTCGGAGCAACCTCCCAGTGTCTGAAGGGGACCTACAGGGAAGAAAGAGAGGGACTCTTGGGCAAGAGCTGTAGTGATAGGACAAAAGGGCAATGGGTACAAACTGAAAGACAGGAAATTTGGGTTGGATACACAGAAGAAATGCGTTACTGTGAGGGTGATGAGGCAGTAGAACAATTTGCCCAGAGAAGCTGTAGATGACCCATGACTCGCAGTGTTCAGTCTGGACGGGCTTTGAGCGACCTGGTCTAGTGGAAGGTGTTCCTGCCCACGGCGGAGAGCTTGGAACGAGACGATCTTTAAGGTCCCTTCGAACCCAAACCATTCCATGATTCTGCGATTAACCAGCATCAGAGTTTTTCCCCCTTCCGCTCCCGAAGCCGGCACCTCCCCCCACCACGGACAGGGCATTCAGGGCTAACCCCGAGCCCACGCCCATCTCGGGCAGGGGCCCGCCCTCACGCAGAGCCTGTTGCGAAGGGCCGCCGGTACCGCCGCAAAGGCCGGACTCTGCTGACGGGAGCCGCCCCTCGGTCCCCTCCGGAGAGGCCGCCGCGGGCAGGTACCCCGCACGGCGGCCGCGCAGTCTCCCCCCGCTGCCCCGTAGGGGGCGCGCCCCGCGCCGGGAGTGGCTCCCGCTTCCCGCCGCCCTTTGGCTCCATGGCTGACCCCGGCAGCGCCGNTCCTACCAAAAAGGAAAAGGGCCTGCTGCCTTCACTTTACTCAGCTGCAAGTCCTCACATCCTGCTCCAAGCTGTGCACTTTTGCTTCTACTTCAGTACCAGTACAGTCATTTTGAGGAAGATTTGTTTGGAAAAGTACTGGCCAAGGGCCTTGCTCTCTATCTCCCTGTAGGAGCTTTTGTTCCCGCCGCGGCTCGGGCAGGCGGACGGGCGGCACAGCGACCCCAGCGCTGCAGCACCCGAGGGCTCGGCCCCCCCGCCCGCTCGCCGCTTCGCCTCCGCCGGCGCAGCCCGAGCCATGCTGCTCTTGGCCGCCGCCTTCATCGTGGCCTTCGTCCTCCTCCTCTACATGGTGTCGCCGCTCATCAGCCCCAAGTCTCTCAAGCTGCCTGGCGCGCACGTCGTGGTGAGTGCGGCGTCCCTCGGGAAGGGGCCGGGGCGGGGATCCCCCGTTGCCGTCCCTCTGCGCCGCGGGAGGAGGCAGCGGGCGGGCACTGCCGCTCGGCCTCGGTAGCGGGGGGGCTCCCGAACCGCCCGCCCTGCGCCGGGAAAGGGAAGCAAGGAGGGAAGGAAGCCGCTCTCTCCGAGGTGGGGGCACCGGCTGCCGGCAGTGCCCCACTGGCAGCCGGAGTGCGGCTGCAGGAATCCCACTGCAGGATGGGGGAGAGCGGGGAAGCCTCTCGGCGGGGAAGGGAGGTTTGGGGGTGCTCGGAGCGGGGCTGGCGGCTGGGCAGCGGCAGCCTTAGGGGTGCCCGCGGGTCCGCGAGGAGTCGTGGAAAGCTTGCGGTGGCACCCCGAGCTACCAAAACACGGGAGCCACAAGTCCCGGGCGATAAGGAAATGACCTGTCTCGATGGCTGTGACAACCGCTGTGTGTCCCGGTTGGCTTAAGGCGATGGTCTGAGTCACCATCTTCCAGTCTCGGCGCTGACTTTTTGAGACATTCCTTTTGTGCACTCCAAACCACCGGTTACCTCCAGCTTTGTTTTCTTTTCTTTTCTTTTGGCATCTCCCAGGGTAGTCAAGTGGTGTGTGTACACACTCATAAACAAAGGGCAAAATCGATGGTTTCTTTGGTCTAAAGAACTAAGTCCGGTGTGAGGAAATGGAAACGCTAATACAAAGGAAGTGATCAGATGATACTTGAGCGCCTTTTCATCTTTAAGCACATAGATACGAGCAATATTTTGATAAGATGGTAGAAGGAAGTCTTTGGAAGAGCATACTGTTGAAAGAGTCCATGAGTGGTACATTCATGGATGAGTATGTGGCTTGGGAAGGAGGATGGAAAAAAGGGGAATGCTACCCAGGTGCTTTCAGAGGTATCACAAAGTATTGCGTTTGGACACATGTCACCAAATGAGTTAATCGGTTCAAAGATTCAGGGTCCTAGAATCAGCTTTCTTAGTTTATCTCCAAATTTCCAAGGTATGTTCTGTGCAGAGAAGCTGTAGTTTACTGTTAGTTTAAATTTACTGTGAATGAGTAGTTTTGGTTTGTTTTTTTCATTATTGCCTTTTCGAGTTCCTCTTTGGAGGATGGAGTTGACCCCAGAATGATGTAGATGTTTCCAAGTTGCAACAGTATTCCCAAGTTGCTTTATGCAGTAGGTGTTACTTGGGTGCTGTAACTGGCTTTACAGCATCATATTCTATGTGAGGTGTGTTCGAGGTTGCATTAAGGTTCTTGGGCTATGGCTCTTTCGCCACAAGAGTAATGATTATTAAGACAAAGATAAAGGACACTTAAGGGCTTTCTTAAGAAAAAATAGGACACCAAACATAAACAGTCAAATGGATTTTATTTCCATTTTTTTGTTTGGTTTTATTTATATATGCGGTAATTACCCAAAGTTTTGTTCATTCTGTATAGTGATTAAACTCTTTAAAAGCTACTGTGCTAGTTCTTCTAATCAGAAGGGTTAATTTGAAAAAGTTCGCATTGAAAATTATGAGACTGTTCTTGTTGGAGAAGCCTCTCTGTAACCAGTGCTGCTAATTAGCAGCTTAAGCTCACTTTGGTACTATTGGAAGTCTAAAAACACTATTCCTGCAAGTCTTATAAAATCGAGAGTTCAGCTAGAAAAGTAACTATATGAATATATTGATGAAGAAAAAAGCTGTAAGATATATCCAACTTGACGATACAAATTAAAATCTGCAGGTACACAGTTTTATTGATGCCACCACTTGTAGAACTGTTTGTTTTATTTTGAGTTCAGTTATGCTCTGAAGGTGTTCATGCAACTAATGAAATATAGAACAGCTAGTTTGGAGGTCACTACTTCTTAGATGTATAGATGCTGTTAATAATGCTGGACACTTGTACATGTGGTTCAGATTCCCTAATGCCATGCATAAGGAAAAGCACTGGATGATGGTAATGTAAATCAGAAATACTGTTCAAGAAGGTTTTACATGATGTGTGTGTAAAGTGAGTTCTTTTATCATATGCTGGGAGTCAATGTTCTTTGCTACTGAAATGACTGGGAGACTTCATGAAAATATTTAAGGGCCATAATATTATCTAAGGGCTTCTTTGAAGTCTTCTCACAGAAAAAGGTCAAAAGCTGCTGAAGTATCAGGCCTCTCTTAAACCCACTTTTGAAATAAATAAAAGAATAATGACCCGCAAATTATGTATTTAGCTTGTTGAGCCCTTTTAAGAGGGCAAGTGATTGTCACTGCACACGAAAAATGATTTTTCAAAATATACTTGAATAAATTGCTTTACCGAAGCAGAAAAAGTCAGTCTTCCCAAGAAACATTTCTTTCCAGGGGCCTGTTGAAAATATAATGAAAATATATATGTTACATTTCTGAAGGAAGGTCATTGGGCAACTTCAGAGGCTATTACATACCAGTTATTGAATTTTCAACTTAAGTCAGCATTCTTTTCACTTTTAATCCTTAAAAAAATATTTCTCTTCACTCTTTACAGTTATGTTTAGGAGATGTTTGAGTTATGGCTAAAAAGCTGACTCTGGGTGCCATTTTGGGATAGGAATTTGAAGCCGAAAACGTGTGGGTTTTTTTTTCTCTGTCCTCTCCCCAGAATCATTTGCATGATGCAAGTCCTTGCTATGTTAGGCGAGATGGTTTCTGGGGAAGTCATAGAATTATAAGAGTCTCATTCTCTTAGAAAAGAATAGAACTGCTATTCAGAGTGAGAGAGTGAGAGTCTAGAGAACTCCAAATTACTCATCGTCTAATCTTGTGGGTTCCCCACCACCACCCTGTCCTTATCTGCTATGTATTTTCCTTACCCCAGCTAGCACCATTAATTGGTAAGGGCTTCTCTGCTCTTAAATTGGCACAGGCATTAAGTTTAGCTTATTTTAAACAAAATGCTTTTTAGATGCTTAGTAGTTTTTTATTTCTAGCATGACTAGGAAAGTGTTCTTAAATGAAGTGTATAAAAGTTATTTTTGTGTTGTAGAGCTGCTGCTGCATGTGCTGAACTTCTTTGTGCTTTGAAATTCAGAAGACTGTTTTGTGCATTTCTTATTTTGCCATTGGCTTTAACTCTCTCCTTTGCTCTCAGGCTACAGACAAGCACATGTCACAGATTCTGTGAGAATAAACTAGTATTTTGGTAGCTGGCTATAACAGTAGACAGGAATATGAAAATAGGCTAAGGCAATCACCACTGCTTCGTTTGCACTGAGCTCTCTCGGACCACATTTAACTGCCCTTTGTCAGGGATGTTACACCTGCTCTATACATGTTCTCTCTTCAATTTCTCTACAAAAGTTCTTGAGTGATGTTTAAAAACTCTTTGCAGAAATATTAATGCTAATCCTCTCCCCTTGTTTCAGCATTAATCTTTCAAAAACCAAGTTGAATTTCCGAGAAAAACCCAAAACCCTGAGGTATGAATGCAGTTTATCAAAGTTTGGATTAGCAATGGCAGGAAATGAAAAGATGCTGTCTCCCATTCAGATTGACAAGGGCCCTTTTGCATGTGAACATAGTTCAAGACAATTGTGCCAAACCCTCCTGCACATGGGTCATCTCCAGTCCAGAAGTAGTTTCCCCACTTCTGTGCAGAACTCAGCCTGGTAACTTTAAGGATGGCTGATCTTGATGTCTCAGCACCATTGCTCCTCTGTTTGGAGTGATATTATCTGTGATTTGGACACATCTGTGTAGTTCAACAAGAGGTCATTTTGAGTCTAGTCAGGTGTGCTAACCACTCAGAGCAGATTAAAGGCATGTTGTGTTTCAACAGAACCTTCTATCAGAGCACTGTCTAAAAGCATGAAGCCAGCTTGCATCCAGTTCTAAGTGAAAGCTAATAAGTTCTATTGGAGATGCCATATCAAGTCTTGATTTTGATCATTCCTGATGACAGTTCTGTTAATTTCGATTTGGACTGTCTCATCAATTGAAGTGAATTTCCAGTATCTCAGATTTGAAGCTCTAGTAGATCAATTCTCTGTACTTCATCTCACCGTTTCCACTTATAAGGGGGAAATAAACCCCTATGATTCTTAAAAATTGAACTCTGTTATCAAAAATCATAGCTTAAGAAGTTGGAGCCAGACATTTTTTGAAATACCTAATTTGGTACTTGTTCTTTTTAAGCATGAAAACAGCTCAGTAACGCTGCTCAAGGGCTGGTAGTACTGCATTCTGAACCTCTGAATTAATACTAGGTTTTAATAGTCCCTTGTCAAAAACTTAATCTGTGGTTTAAGTTGTGGTGGCCAGACTTTTATTTTTGCTAACTCCTGTGAGGCTGAGTTACAGTAAAATTTAAAAGTGGGATCAGTGGCAATTCAAATGTCTGGAATTAACAAAATGCAGTAGCAATGTAGAGCCATTGGGCACGAGAATAATTGTAATAATGCTGTTTTTAACAGAGTAGGTGTATGCTCTTTTGTTACTTCTGAGCATCTATGTTAGGAATTTACCTACCTAACAGACCTCATAGATTTGCTTAGGTTAATTTCATTATAGCACAAAGCAAACTTTTCACTAGTGCTGGGGATTTTTAGTTTTTGCTGTTACATTAGTCCTCATGGTGAGTGTTCCTGAAAGATGTGTATATTAGTAACAACCTCCCACATGCTTGTAGCAGCCTCCCACCTAAATGCCAAAGTTCCCAGCTAATTGATATTCCACTTTATCATTGACCAATCTGACATGAGCTTTATCCAGTGTTCTGGGGTGTGACTGTAAATAAAAACTTCCTTTTTCTGTTCCTTGCATGACTTCAGACATTGCCTTTCTGAAATGAACGTTAGTGTTGTTTGACAAGCTGGAGGCTTGGTGCCAGTACCTGCTTCTGCAGAGAATTCCTCAAGCACTGGTGTAGTTGACCCATTCATGACAGTCACCAGTTAGTGCTGGTAGTACTCACCTGTCTCACCAAAAATTGGAATTGGAGCAGTTTTCCATGCCCACTGATTAGTGCTGGTGTACCTGCTGCTGATCTGTAGAAGTACCTCACATGTGCTGTGGGTCTGGGGTCTGCCTGAATGTGTCAAACTATTTTAATCTTTTCAGATATGTATTGCAATATTGCAAACTATTTGAAGAATTTCAGTGCGTTTGTTACTTCTTTCCACCATGAAGCATTACATTAATTCTGTGGTTCTGCTGAAGTCCCAAATCAGTAATTAATACTCACACTCTTATGGACTTCATTTGCTCTGAAAGCAGTAAACTACAGACAGGGTTTCATGTTTCTAGAACAGGACACACATCTTGGAGTTATCCTCAAAGGTTAGTGCAGTGTGAAACTAATCTTGCAGAGTCAGTTAGAAGTTAATCTGAAGCAGCTCTCTCTAATAACAGAGGAAGCCTAAAGAGCTGAAATTAGTCTTCGTGGGTGCTACACCCATTCTTGGCCCATTTGCGGCTGGAGATGAACCATTCAGAAACCGTGGATTGTGTTGTAAGTCTTTGCTGGGATTATTTTATTTGCACTAAGCTGTTTTAGAAGGCTAGGGCTAAAATACTCAAATGAAAGAAGAGTTTACTGACTCATGGGAGTGTACTTCTGACTCTTCTGACTTTACTGCCTCCAGGAGTGGAAAGCATTTTGAGGAATGCCTCTCTGAAAACAAAACAGAGACATTGCCTAATGAGGAGACAACACAAGGCTTTTGATAGAATGTATAGTTAGAGATTGGGATCTTTGCTCTTACACTAATTAGCTCAATGCATCCATTTTCTTAAAATGGAGGAGGTAACCTTTTGCTGGAGTCTTTGGAAAGATTTTGATAAAGAGCAAAAGATGATGACTTCCAGAGAAATCTGACTTTTGTCTTCTTCCAGTTCTTCCAAACTAATTTCATCAATGTGTTTTTCTTTACGATAACTGTTTCTAGGTATTTTGTCCCAATATTTTCTCAGTATGACTTTTAATATGCTGTTCAAGGAAAATTAAGGTAACTTGGGTATATAAGGAAGATAACGAAGGCACGTGCAGACTGAGACTGATCCAAGTCACCTAAAGATGTTAGGCAGACATTTTTATTTTAGTCAAAAAGAAAGGTCAGGATTGTCATCTGCATCTTGTTCCACAGGCAGTTCATAAGTAAGTTTGTTGAGGGTAGTGAGAGAGGTGATGAGGTAACCTTCACCTCTGTGTTGGTATCATTTGGCAGGGTACCCTCCTGCAGTGTATGATGCAGGATGGTAGCCTTTATCCTATATTTGTCTAATAATGAAATATTAACTTTCTGTTTGCTTGTAAGACTATCCAGGTGTTACAGCTTGGAGGAAGAAGAAAAGGAAGCTTAGGTGCTAGCATCCTCACAAAACTGAAATAGCAGGATGGCATGGGATCAGTTCAAGGTTCTGACTGGGGGACAGAAATACACTACAAAGGGTCAATTGTTGACTTAATGAGATTTTCTGTTTTAATAAGAAAGAAGGTATCTTCTGTTTATGTTTATGTGATGACAGCTCCAGAAGGCAGTCTGCAATAGCTGATTTTACAAATAATTTCTACTGTGGCCAGGTATGAAGGGGCAGTACATAATGGCACTATTATGGCACTAATAGTGCTTTCAAACTTTTAACAACACGCTTTTAGAAATAGCCTACGGAACACGTGAGAGCGCCCACATGGGAGTGGTCTAAGTGTGCATGACAAAAGAAATGAGCAAAAATTACCACTGAGGTAAAATTGGGTTTAGGGTAGAAACAAAGGCTCATTGATCTATTCAGAGCTTATGTTTCATTCATGCTCCATAAGTAAGCTAACTTTAGTGCATCTCCTGTATTTGTATCTCATCAGGTGATATTTTAACCTCAGTATGTTTTTAGCACTTTCATGTGATCTGACTCATACATATGGGAGAAGGGTTGAGCGTAGTGGACTAACACTGTCATTTTCAAATAACTTTTAGGTGACTGGAGGCTCCAGTGGAATTGGAAAATGTATCGCTATTGAATGCTATAAGCAAGGTGCTTTCATAACACTGATTGCAAGGGATGAGGTAAGTGTATGTGTAATTTTACTGGCTAAACTGTTCACAAAATCTGTATAGGTGGGGAATACTTTTGGAATTGACGATTATTCATACTTTTTCAGTGTATATTTTAAGGGGACCCTAAGCATTCCAAATTAATGCATTTGAATAGCAGAGGTGGCTGCCTTTTTAAGAAGCATAGCCCAACATGGAATTTGTGATTAGCTTGCCTTAAAACTTTGCCAATGCTATTGCTTTTGTTAATGTAATTTGTTATATCATTGTCTAGATCTGTGCCAGAACACAAATCAGGAAAACCCCTATATTGGTTAAGACTGTAGAATTTCCCTACAGTAAGTGACATCTGGGAGATTAATCATCTCTAAAATTCACAAAATATGCTGGTGTCTAATCAGCATTATATCATATTTTTTACTAGTAGAAAATGCTTGATCAAGACAGCTTGGGGTGGGGGGAAGCATTGCTGTGTTGGTTTCTTCTTGTTTTTTAAGAACTATTCAGAATGTAGTTGGTATTACTCTGTTTTCATAACAGGCTATTGTTTTATTTATTGCGAAAAACCTAATTATTCTGGAAACAAAAACACGTAATTTTTTGGGGGCCCTCTGTCCCAGCTGATTTGATAATTTACTTACACTTGAGAAGTTACTTTACATAACCTTGAATGTAGTCAGAACTTACAGATTTTTTCTTGGAAGGATTATTACAATTTGAATTTACCAAATTTTTGGGTTTTATTATAATTTCATGCCAGTGATTGCTCTTCAGGAAAGTTTATGTAGTATCACATAAATATAAAACAGAGCCAAAATAAAGGAGAAGAATCAATACCTACATTCTTAGGTGCTCTCTGTAGCATGAAATAAAGGCATTAAATCTATAGAAGTCATTGCTGCCTTTAGAAAGTGAAAAACAGAGAAGTGAGTTCTTGATAAACTTCAAGTTTTCATATATTCGTAAGTCTTCAAAATGACAGTATAATGCTGTAACTAGTTGAGGATTACTTTGGGGGGGCTTTAGGGGATGTTTTTAAGCCTTGTTGAAGTACTGAAGGCTAATACTGCTCTCAGAACTACAACACTTTAGCTGTTTTTGTGTTCATTTCAGAACAAGCTGTTGCAGACAAAGAAGGAAATAGAAAAGTACTCTGTTAATGACAAGCAGGTAAGATCGCTGCCAAGAGGGGCTGTTGTGTGTTTTCTTCAACACAGTCACTATAACAGAGTTCACTGGTCCCATCTTTAAAACGAAGCTGTTTGACAAAACTGAGTGAGGACTCAGTATTTGGATTCAGGAATACCAGTCTGTTTACATGAGATGTTCTGAGCTCTTGCTATATTTGATGTTGCCTAGCTAGTGCATTAGCCTGCTTTTCTTAGAAAAAGATGTCTTCATCTGTAGGTGTAGAATGCTTTTTTGGATAGCTGCATTTTACTGTCACTTGATAAGCATTCTTTCAAATAAGGTGGAAGAACCAAATTTTTTTTCCCCTAAATATCTTGGTTTTTTGCAATTCATAAATACAGCATCTGTCTTGGGAAGGAAGTTTAGTTGCTTGTTCTCAGGTTTATTTCATTACATCACACTTTTGTTCCTTTTCCTGACTAAGTACTGTACTAGTTACACAAGTTAAATTTGTAAAATTCTGAGACTTCTAAAGATAGAAGCTGCTTTGCTGAATAGATAATGCACTCGTGCATAAAAGCAATGGTTTAGAGCTTGCAGAAGTACTAGCTTAGAATAGCTAAGCTTGCTGTGTTCAAAATATGCAACCTCGAGGTGAAATGTTAAAATAATTTTTTCTCAGTACTAATAATGAAGGGGAGAGGGGAAGTAGTATTGAAACTATTAACATCTTTGGCTTCTTCTGTTCCAGAACTTTGTTGATCATGAAAGTAACTTACTAACTAAGTAACTAACTTCCTTTCATGATCACAAATAGAAGCAATTTATTTGTCCATGAAAAGGGATTTGAATTGATAAATTAGATATTCTGTTGAAAAGAAATAATGAAAAAAAGCTGAATATTTGCAGGCAATAATGTTAGTATAGTAGCTGATACAAAAATTTTTAATACCTCCATTTATAAGATAAGATCCTGTCTTTGCTTGCTTATACTGTTGTCAAATGGCTCAAGCTGATACTTTTTTCTGTGCATGCTGCCTTGCTCAGATCGACTTTCTTTGAAAATCTAAGCCATTTGAGGTGAGGAGAAGCTGTGTTTTGCCCATTAAAAAAAACCAAAAAACAACCCGATAACCATTTTCTTTTAGCTGCTCTAGCAGTTTCCCAAGCTTAGTATTACTGTTAATCCCTTGTCAAACACTGTGTCAGGATATTCTTGTTAAAATCTGTCCTAGCTTGATAGATGCAGACTTTTTAAAAGGGTGTTATTCGGTGCATGTTCCTAGGAGTTTCAGTGAAAATCTCCAAAAGTACCTTCAAGGTTGAGCAAGCTCCAGTGTGGCCTGACTAGGACTTTCTTGCAGAAGCAGTTTGAGGCTTGCAGCCAGGTTAAGCTGTAGGCAGCAGAGGTGGTGGGCAGGCTGGCTCTCATGTAGCTGTTGTTGGGTTGTGGACATGGTCTCAGGGAAGCCTGCCTGGTCAGAATGCAAAGAACAGAACAGGGAGTCTGGGGCAGAGCTCATGCCGGAACTGCAGATCAAAAGCTGGAAAGTGACAGTAGATGAACAGAGCAGCTGTACAAAAGGGTTACTGAAAGGGTGTAGAGAAAGGTCATGTCTGGTATGGATAACATACACAGACTGTTACCTTTACTAGATCACAGAATCACAGAATACTTTGGGCTGGAACAGATCTTAAAGATCATCTAGTTATAATTCCCCTGCTGTGGGCAGGGACACTTTCCATTAGACCAGGTTGGTCAGAGCTCCATCCAAGCTGGTCTTGAACACTTCCAGGGATGAGGCATCTACAACTTTTCTGGGCAACCTGTGCCAGTGCCTCACAGTAAAGATTTTCTTCTTGATATATATATAATCTAAATGTATTCTCAGTTTAAAGCCATTGCCCCTTGTCCTATCATTACATGCCCCTCCTCAGCTTTCTTTTAGGCCCCTTTTAGGTACTGAAAGGCAGCTCTAAGCTTTGCCTGGAGCCTTTCCCATGCTGCACAACCCCAGCTCTCTTAGCCTGTCTTCTTAAGAGGGTTGCTCCAGCGTGCTGGTCATCTCCATGGCCTCCTCTGGACTCACTCCACCAGATCCATGCCCTTCTGTGCTAGGGACCCCAGAGCTAGATGCAGCACTGCAGCTGGGGGGTCTCAGCAGAGCTAGATGCAGCACTGCAGCTGGGGTCTCAGCAGAGCAGAGGGGCAGAATCTCCTCCCTTGCCCTGCTGGCCACACTGCTTTGGATGCAGCCCAGGACACATTTGTCTTTCTGGGCTGCACGTGCGTGTTGCTGGGTCACGACCAGCCTCTCACCCACTAGCAGCCCCAAGTCCTTCTCATCCAGGGCTGCTCTCAATCATTTCACCCCCCAACATCAGTAGCAGGGATTGCCCCAATCCAGGTGCAGCACCTTGTACTTGGCCTTGTTGAACTTCATGAGATTCCCAAGGGGCCACTTGTGAAGCTTGTCCAGGTCCCTCTGGATGGCATGCTGTCCTTCAGGTGTGTCAGCTGCACCACCAAGCTTGGTGTCAACTGCAGACTTCCTGTAGATCTCTCTATCTGTGTCATTGAAGACATTGTATGGCCCCATGTCAAGCTAAGAGGCAGAGATGCTCAGGAAAGATTACTTTTTTCTTGGGCATGTGCTGTTACTGTTCAGCTCTTAGATACATATTTGAAACCAAGTTGCATTGACAGCCAGAGTCTGACCTGTATGCACGTTTAATGTTTCATGTTTGCATGTCATAGAGTGCTGATGGTGCCGCATTTATGGATACAGGTGTGCACTGGAGCAAAACCCTTACCCTTAAAAGTTTTTTTTCCTATAATTTTTAAATCCTTTTTCTAGTCTAGAATAATCTGAATTACTTCACTGAGGGTTGAGTTGATCTTTTATTGGGAAGGCTTTGTTAATGATTCAACACAAGGTAGTATTTAGAACAAAATGTAACGAGCAGGGCTGGGCACATAAGACTACCTCTGGTAATATATTCTGCATTCTAGATGTGGATCTACAGTCCATATTTTGGAGTGAAGGTAATAAGTATATGGTAGCAGAAAGAATGTATGATAGTAGAAGCAAAGAGGTGAATTGTAAAATGTGATAGCAGTCAGTAAAAGCGATGGTAGTTCCCAAGTGTGTTGTTTAAAGTACAACTACAAGTAGTCTATGTAATCTGTTAAATTAACAAATTGCTCCAATTTTGATAGCGAACTGTGTTTTACTTTATCTCCAAATAATATATCCAAGTAATAATTCAATGTTGTTTGCATTCAGCTGCTGTTTTGTTCTTAAACTTGTGAAAAAGATAAATATTTCCAAAATGTAATAAATGCCTTAAGGGGATTCCTGCCAATAACTTGTGCTGCAAGTTTACTCTAATGTCCAGCTGCACACGATGCTGGGAGGCAGGAATAGCCAACCTGCTCTACAGGAATGGCGGGCAGATTCTGTTTATGCAGCTAAGAAGTGTCACACTCTGACCAGGGGCAGGACTGACAAATCACTGGCTGCCAAAGCAGTTAGTTACACTGTGTTAAGCCTTTTTTGTGTGTGTGTATGTGTGCCCACGTGCTCCATGATAAGTGGTTGTGAGCATGCTTGTTACAAACTACTGATGACTTTGTTTTAGTTCACCTCTGAGTTTAAATTAATTGATCAAAATCACTGAAAGGATAGAAGTTGGAACAAGAGTACAGGAATCCCTCCGTTTATTGCAGTAAGAGATTGCTTTTCTTTTCAAGATGAGAAATTTCCCCAAAGTTCTGTTGATGACTTAGCAGAGAGGGTACCTTATTTGTCAGCGCTTGGCATTTGCAGGAGTCTTACAGTTTGGAGGTGGTAACCCAAAAGAAGCAGTGCTTTCTTTGGCCAGAAGCTGATTTGAAGGTGCTTCAAGACACAGATTCTGAGACCATCTTGCTGAAAGTAGTCAGTAAGGATAAGGAAAACAGGGCCTAACTTTTAGCTGCAAGAAAACCATACCACTGTCATCTGTGTTCTGTTGTCCTGCCTGCCCACCCCTACCCTGTGCTTCTTCCCTGGTTATTTTAATTTTTCTATATCTTTCAAACTAAACCCCTTAGTATCTGATTTTCAGGCAAGGAGTAAATATGTACACATTACGTCCCCTTTTTTAGATATTTATGACACTGTGCAGTGAGTCAGTTTCTCATAGAATTTTTATTTTAGTTTTGTAATTGAGATGTCCCAATTAAATATTATGCAACTAGATTTACTACTATGCTTAAAAAAAATAATTATAAAATAAGGAGGTAGAGTGCATTGCAAATACTAAAATTAGTGGGTTTTTCACACTCGCGTTCTAAATTTTGGAACAGATTTTTTTTGCAGTGCTGGTGCTGCAGTGTCAGGGTAACACTGCAACCATGCCTTGCTATGAGGTGGAAAAACATTTTTTTCTTTAAAGATGAGCCTAAGCCACATAAATGGTTTGACTTGTGTTTAGCGGAGTTAAATGTATCACTGGGAAATTTTGATTGACTTAGTCAAAATAGCTTTTACTAAACTTCATGGAAGTAATTTGGTCACTAATGTGTTTTAGTACAGTAAATCAGAAGTTATACTTTGCATGTGAGTAGCTGCTTTGAAGATCATGAGGTGCTTATTTGTTCTTAATGTAATCTTTATTATAGTAGAACCTGTGTGTGAGGGGGAGGAGCTTGGAGGGAGTAGAGATTGCTTCCTCCAATGTGGTGGAAGTGCAGAGTATCTCGTCAAAAAGACTCTTTTGTGGGAAAGATACGACATTAGGCTTGTTTCATTTTGAAAGGTTCAGCGTCAACTGGACTTAATGTGTTGTGAAAATCTGCTTTCACTTTTCTAGGTTGTACTTTGTATTTCTGTTGATGTGTCTAAAGACTACGAACAGGTGGAGAACGTTCTAAAACAGGTGAGAAAATAAGTGATTCACTTACGTAACTTAAGCAACTTCTCTCTCTGTGTTGTAGTTCTATTGGAAATACTTTCTTAGATGGTATGGTGATATAGGAAGGTTTTTTCCTCATAAAGAGTATCTTAACCTCTGTCCCCTCCTCCAGGCTCAGGAGAAGCTGGGGCCAGTCGACATGCTTGTAAACTGTGCAGGAACATCAGTTACAGGAAAATTTGAGGACATTGAAGTGAATTCTTTTGAAGTGAGTGAGCATACTTCTTTATTTCATCATATGATAATTTCTTATTTAACCATTCTAACAATTAAATTGCATTTCTGTGTCTTTGTAGACTTCAATAGTGTTACACTTGACTTGTGCTAGCTGTCAGAATAGATTTGCAAGGATTGCCTCGAACTTCTCCCCTAACGATTTCACGTAGTTTCTTTTTTTCTGTTGAAGACTTTTCAAAAGTATTTTTAACCTGTTAAAGAAAAATGCAGCTGTTATCAGTGTTCAGTTCTGAGGTGCACAAATTGTTTCAGCTTGAGAAGCTGCTGCTCTGATGAGAAGACAAAAAGCAACCCCAAAACACCTGTATTTTGGTTACTTTATGCCTGCAGCCCTCAGACCTTCATTCATCTACAGATAATGTTGAATCATCTGAAAATACCAAATGGGCATGATTTTAGAATAAATTTGAATCATCCATTTTATTGCTTATATAGGCTACCAGTTGTGTTTTAGGTCTTGTAGAGAGTGAAATTAAAGACTTCCATTTATCCTGGCAAAGAATAAAATCTCTGAAACATGTAAATACATTGCATTTTTCCTGTTTCCTGTTTTAGAAAGCTCTTTAAACTTTCAGTATGCTTTCATGTATCATGCATAAACAGATTGCTTCCTGGAGACTGTTCAGGTTAGGTTTTCCCTCAAATATTCTTCTTTTCCTTCAAGGCCATAGGGTTCCCAGTATTATCAGTATCCTGGATGCTATTAAGATTTACAGGATTTCTTTTGGCTTGAAGTGAGATTTTTAGCTATAAAACAGTTTGTGAACCTGTAGAATAGAAAACAGTTGTTTCTTCTGCCAGAATAAATCTGGTGAATTTGATTGTTAAAGCAGACTGAAATAGGGTGTTTTTGATAAATAAGACCAAACAGCTGAAGGATTCTGGATCTGTGGCTCAAATACTCAAATATTAATATCGTTTGTGCAGAGATTAATGGCAGTGAATTACCTGGGTAGTGTTTACCCGAGCAGAGCAGTAATCGCTACCATGAAGGAACGAAGAATGGGAAGGATTGTATTTGTATCATCTCAGGCTGGGCAATTAGGCCTGTTTGGTTATACAGCTTATTCTCCAACAAAATTTGCTCTTCGAGGGTTGGCTGAAGCCTTGCAAATGGAGGTATGTGTGCAATAATTTTAAGTAATTTTGATGATAAACTATTTTGTTTTAACTGTCAGCACAGGGCATTTTCATTTAAATACAGTTGTTTTTTTTGTATTTTGCAGCATTGCTAATATCTGTGTGTTATTTGCCCTCATTTGGCAGCAGTACAATCCTTTTGCTCTGCATGGGGTTGCAGAAACTAACCTGATTTTAATTGCTTAAAAGAGAATAGATTTAATGTGTTCCCAGAACTGAGTTTGACCACATGTGCAGACATTCTTAGTCTTGTAACTGAAAGGTCTAGATTTTTAAGACTTTTGATTAAAAGCATTCTCCAAGGTTTTAAGTGCAGAATGATATTGAAGATCACAAGGACGCATAAGCGATAGGCCAATGATTCCCAGTTTGTTTGTGAGTCCATGGTAAGTTGTGTGTGAACCATATGAAACAGTAAAACTCCTAAGCTATAATTTGTGGATTGTCCACCAAAAAAAAAAATTGGGTTGACAGTGGCTCATCCTTCCATATTTTGATATATATGAGCTTTTTATACTGCAGTGATCTAAGCTTATGGTTGTGTTAAGACCAAAACCAAACAAACATTTTTCATTATTTAATGGAACAGAGTGGATGAGTACATTGTAGTAAGACAGAAAAAACTGGTTTGAAAATTACTTTTGTCATTTTTCTGTTAAAAGTGTATATTTAATTGTTTATATGTAAAATTCCTGTGCTTGGTTCTAGACCTTTGCACAGTCCCTGTTGTATGCCTTGATCAGGGTAAGAATGTGGGGTAAAACTGCCTCTAATCACTTCTAGTCTGTCAAATAGAACAGTATGAATGCAGGGTCTTTCTTCAGACTAATGACAGATACTTTTGTGAAGACTGAATTATTCAAGACTAAAAATAGGGTGTTTATGGGCGTGTGATGTGGTATTTCAGTGTTTTCAATATAGAATGTTTCATAATATAAATAAAAATGCTTAGTGTTTTACAACACTTTGCTTTATTATAACCCTCTGAATATTTTCATTAAAAGGTTGTTTTATTTGTATTGGAGTACAGATTTGCATTGTAGCAGTTTCTGAATAGTATTGCACGAAGTGATGTAATTCTATGATGCATACATACAAATTCATAACTAAATACAGGCCTTGATGTAAGACCTTCCATTTTTTTCTCACATTTTCTCCTTATTTTTTGTCTCCTTAGACTTTGACCTCTTGCAAGTTTATACCATGGGTTGAAAAGACTTGTGACTTGAGTATACTTTTAAAGATAACAGATTTGAATTTTACATTTTTGTTGTTTTTTTCCCCTCAGTGAAAGCCTTTTTGGCCTTGTGTTTATAAATGTTGGGTACTGATATTTGACAATGGTTTAGTCCTCATTTAGAAATTGAAATTGGTAAAACTGTAGACCTAAACTACTTTAATATTCTTCCTAAGTGTCTTGAAAATTAGATTCATTAAATAATTTGAAAATATTTTAGAGACTTTTATTAGAAAAAGCACCACAACCACCTATTTAAAATCTTTGCTGTTTTGGTTCTCAGTTGAGAAAGCTGCAAGTCTTGCAAGTGCTGAATATTTTACACTGGAAGCAATTTTCATGCTTGCTGGATTTCTTAATTAAAAGAGAAATTAATGAAATAATAAGGGACATGTAAATGCTGACAGTGTTAAGATAACGCTTAATGCTTTTGTAAAACACAGGTAAAACCTTATAATGTCTACGTAACAGTGGCCTATCCTCCAGATACTGACACACCTGGATTTGCAGAAGAAAGTAAAACAAAGGTAAATTGTCTTTCAGTTTTTGAAATCAGTATTTTTTAAAGCATATTTAGATTTTAGGAAGTACTCTTAAACACTTCAGTTTTATCAGTTTTGAACTACTCCGAGTTATGTAGCTTGTAGTATAACTCTGTGTAATTTCTTGTTCTGAGGGTTTAAATGGAAGAACTACTTACCATTAAGATCTGAAATATTGCAGAGTATTCCAGTATACAATCAGGACACTGGTGTGGAATGGTAAACTGTGAAATCACTATTTGTTTTGGTATTAAAGCTTAATTAACCAAAAATTATTTTCCAATTTTGTATCCTTGATTATGTGTGGCTGTTGTGATAAATGTGAGCGATCGCAATAAACCTCAGTTCTTTCAGTGAAGTCTGCAACCTAATCATGTTGCATGAATGCATGTAATGACCCAGTTCAGTAATGGCTGTTGTCTAGTATTAAAGGAGAAAGGAAACTCTTGCACTGTGTTCGCAGTGGAAGTACCAGTATCACTTTTCAGAAGGATGTGTCAACAGCAGGCTTTTTAAATTTGGATTACCTTAAAAGTTAAAGTTTTGACCTTTAGTTACCTTTTTTCATTTGCCATGTCCATACATGTGAAGTATAATTCTAGAAACTACATTCAGGCCCCCTGTTCAGACTAAAGCATCAGGTAACCAGAAAAAAAATCTTATTTTTTATTTGCATGCTGTGAAGTAGAAATCTGGTATCTAAGGATATCATCTGTTCAACATGCACCATCATGTATAATTGGAAATTGAGTTTGAATTCCATTTTGTCTTTCACCCTTTGAATAGGAATCAGTAGGGATTGTGTAACACAATTCTAACTTCATCATTTCTTGATACAGATATTCTGTATTAAATGTAGACTCCCACACATCCGCATAAAGTGCCAGAATTAGACATCTGCAGATACTTGTATAGCTTGCATATTCTCTAGGATTTTTTCCTTCATAATAGCCTATTTCAGGGAACCAGCAGGCAGCAGCAGAATGTACTGTTCATCTAAGATTTCTCTTTAAAAGAGATTCAGAGAGATTTATCTTATTTGTCAAAAAAAGTCTTGTCATTTAGGAGACAATTATACTTTGTTTTAGCCTACATGAACTCTTTGAATGACTTGCTCCTAGCATAATAGTGTACCTTAAATCTCTGCAATATTGCATTGTTCTGATATTTCAGATACTCATTTATTGTTGCATTTATTTAATCCTACTGAATATACTACTTAGAACATATGCCTCTACTTTGCATGTCCTTAGGACTAGGCTATTTTTCTCTGTAATCATTGAATATAGTAAAAGAAAATGTCAGGAACTAGGATACAGCTTTCCCGTGTTTAACCAGGAAGTTTTCCCACCCCCCCCCCACCCCCTTCCTTTTTTTTTTTTTTTAAGGTAGCTGCTTTACAAAGGACAGCCATGTCTTGGCCAGCTGAGGAACCCGATCAAGTATTTAGTGGCTGATTTCTGCCTGCCTTATTCTCAACATGTCATTAACATTAGCTGTTTCTCCTGAGCAGCCGCTATTTTTTCACCAGATTTAGAGTATTTGAATTACTGTTGATATCCCTATATCTCATTCAGATTTGTTTGATACTGGCCAGTAAGATCAAAAGTAAATAATGGCTATGAAATGGAGATCTGATGACATAAGCCATATCACTGTAGGAAAGCATGTAAAAGGTATTTATATGTGATTTCTGCTGGCAAAGACACTGATGTCCCCCTGGCCACCTTTAAAATCCACAGACTAAAAAAAAATAAAATTCAATAGCTTGGTTGGTGAAATCAGAACTCATAATTCTACAGATACTGGGAAATAGTGCCCTTTCTGTGAAATTTAATTATTGTAGTACTTCAGATTGATGATGAGAAACCTGTAGTTGCTCAGCCTTTCCCTAGAAGTCCTTTTTTAAAGATAATAATCTCAGAATTAAACTAGTCCCAGTATTAGAGTAGGCCTGGAAAAAAAAAAGCAAGCTGTTTTGTAGGATCTTAAAATATTTCAGGCCTATCTTGTACTTCATTTCTAGCAAAAATGACCTACTATTGAGGAGAAATAGTTTAAGCATTTTGATACCTTCTACTGAAAATAAAATACTTGGGGGGGGAAAAAAAACTTTCATAGTAGTAATAAACTATGTACAAAAAAATTACTACTTAAGGAGAAGTTGTCATTTCCCTTTGTAAAATTGGACTATTGTTTATGAACGTGCTTATGCCTTTGTTTAAATGGATGTTTTGGGTGACAGTATGATACCACTTGCTAGCAGTGATGTCATCCATGACAAAAGACCCAAACCCAAAATTTGACATTCATATTTTTTCTCTCCTGAGTATTGTTAGTCAAACTTAAATTGGTGTTTTTCTATTAAAGCCCTTAGAGACGAAGCTGATCTCTGAAACCTCATCTGTTTGCCAAGCAGAACAAGTCGCCAGAGTTATAGTGAAAGATGCCATAGTAAGTAAATTATGTTTTTAGAGTGTGTTCTGTGTTGAAGAGACTAGGATCACGTCATGCTTGCCTAAGACCGTAAGATAATGGCTAAGCTAAATGCAAAACCAATTAACACAAAACAGTTCTCTTTGGTTAGTTTGAACAAGAGCTGTTTTCTTTACTCTTCTTTTGCCACTGTGCCCACAAATGATCTTATACAAGCTCTCGGAAGTAACAGGTATCTGAAGATGTACATAGAATAAAATGATGCATCAGTATGATGCAATGTCTCAAAGATGATTATGACTGACTTGAAAGCACTAAATTCTATTGACTTTTTATGTATCAAATACCATTTGTCTAACCTCAAAAGCTTGTTGTACTCTCTTATTTTTCTTGAAGATGATTCATATAAAAATAATTTTACAGTAAAGGAAGGCAGTTGATCTTTTTTGGCTTTTAATAGCTGAATTAGGTGATTTATGAGTGTTTAAAATACATATGTTGTTCTTAGTGATTAAAGGTATGTTGCCTTTCTGAGGATTTTTTTCAATGTTTTGTGCTAGGGACTGCCTGCGTGCTTAATAAAGACTAGAAACAAACATGAAATTTCACGATCATAAAGCACACCCATTGAATCCTGAAATCTGCAATTGCTTTACAGTTCCAAATATTCTTGATCTTCGACATGATTTACATCTACAGCAGGTGTTCAATTGTGAAGTTTTTACCGTATGTTCACAAATACAGCACATACACACAAAATTATGATTTTGTTTTAAAAGCAAGTACTACTTCAACACAGTATTCTCCTTCAGTGATTAAGGAAAACTAATCTCCTCTCTCATCTGAAGCATTTGGTATATCTGTACCATACTTCCTACACTTTGGATCATATATTAGTTCAGACACGGTCTTTATGCACTCTGGCCATCAGCTGAGAGACTGAAATAGAAACACGAAGGTGTCTGTGTACTCATAGGCCTCTCAGGTGTATGTTGGGAAATCACCAGATCTAATAACCTCTACTACTTTGCATAGATTCACCCCTAACCCTGATTCAGCAGCTCCACCTTTTCCTTTCACTCCCACATTCCACAGATTTAGTCCCACAATGTTTCAGAAAGTCTGTTTTCCAGTGTAAAGTCAAATAGAAACAAATGAGAGAAGCCTGAGAGTAAGAACTATAGAATTGCAATTTTGCTGTTAAGTAGTTAAAGTTGTTTGGTTGTTTGGGTTTCTTCCTGGTGCCTGTTTCCCCCCTTTTCTGCCAGCTGAATTGCTTAGCAAGCTGTCTTGCAGTTAAAAATCCTTGATGTAGGTGAAGGAGGAACTGTTACCTAGCATTTGAAATACACCCCCTTGCTAAATCTCATGTGATAAGCAAGCAAATTTCAACAAAATGCAAACTGTATTTTGCCATACAAATACAGTAGTTATTGGTGATCTGATACAGTTAGGGCGTTCTGAAATATGTGTAGAGCTGTGAAGACTATTGTGTTTTCTCTACAAGTAAGCATGCCTCAAGAAGAAATTTACAGCCTTTAAATCATGTAAAAATCTGCAGTAATTTAGCACACCTCTCTCTAAAGAGAGGTTAGCTTCCTTTTCCACTTGTAAGTGAATGCCTTTTGGAATGTTGCTGTATAGCCCAAAATATTATTGAATATTTTGTTTCTTAATTGTGGTAGTATTTTTTTACATTAAAATATTTGTTGTTAGTGATATCAATCACCTGTGTCCATCAAGAATAGCTGTTGAAATAAGACACATCCTGATTTGCCGCAACTGAGTAAATTACTCTTTGTTTTCCTAATCCTTCCATCCAGCAAGGGAACTTCAACAGCTCAGTTGGATCAGATGGTTACATGCTGTCAATATTGACAAGTGGAATGTCACCAGTGACTTCTATTACTGAAGGTCTTCAGCAGGTAGGATTTGGGAAGGATCTGTTGTCATAATTTCTGATAGTTTAAAATAATTTTAAAATGTAGAACATAATGCAAACTTGGATTATTTTTTCATCAAATGCTATTAATACTGTGACACACTTGGGTTTAGGAAACTGTAGTAGTATTTTCAAGCTGAAGCAGCAAATTGATGAGTGAGCTAAGAGTATTCCCGGCTACTCAGTCATGAACTATTACATACTTAGCTTGGTTTGGTAAGTTTGTTTTCTGAAGATTATATAACATGCCTTCCTAGAACTTTTTTTTTAATTTTATCTTTTTAATTTCATGACTCAATAATATGCTGCAATCCAGGATCCTAAATGAATTGAAAGCTGTTTCTCTCTGTTTTCAGGTTGTTTGCATGGGCATTTTTCGCATCATTGGCCTATTTTACCTAGGAAGTTTTGACAGCATAGTTCGTCGCTGCATGATGCAAAGGGAAAAATCTGAAAGTGCAGATAAAACTGAGTAATCTTTACTTTGAGTGGAAAGAAGAATGTCAAGCGGTCCTGGACAGCTTGCTACTTAAGTGGGACTCAGTTTTGCTCCTGAAGGATTTAGACTGGAAGTGTGACTTGCATGTGTGACAGAGGAGTCCCCTCAAAAGCTATGAAAGAAAAAACAAAAGTACAACTCCAGAAAATGCCAAACTATGCAAAAGTATGAATGAGGATTAGATACCTTTTTTTTTTTTGGTGATTTGAGTTGGAAAGAATTTGGAGAGCTTGTAAGTGATCTGCAGAGTAGAATTTGAGAATGGACTATGTGCGGTAATTCTGGACAAATGCTTAAGTTTTCTCACTTTGGTGCTTATGGACAAAATAAGTACCATGACACCGGGCTGAAGTAGATCGGAGTCCCCTGAACAAGTTGGTACCTTTTGCTGACGTTTTGGGACTGCTTTTGATTTAGAATGTTAACTTTTCCTTTGGCCAATCTACAGATCCTTCTGTCAATGACAGCTTTCCTTATTCTGTCCAACATAACGACTGTGGAAACCTGAAGATGGCAAATACATTTGTATGATCCAAGCTTTCTCAGTGTGGGAGTAATTAAAAAGTATGGTTTAATATGCGCATACTTTCTAAAGGGAGATGAAGAACCCGTTCCCACAGAGAAATGCTAGGAGATGTGATCGGGTCTGTAGCTCTTCTGGCCTTTGAAGTATGTTGTGAACAAAAAAAAAGTTAAACCAGTATCGAGTGTGTCAGTTATGACTCAGCATTTTAAGCCATTGAAACAATGTACAATTTTTACAGATACTTAATCTGCCAGTTTTTGCTCTGGAAAGGAAAGTGGCTTAATGCTACTGTTACCACATTAATTTCAAAGCTGCAGATGATGAGCCAAACCAATAGTTGACGATAGAATCAATTGTAATTAAAATGCCGGGCTCTTCCAGTAGCAGGAATGTAGCTTTTTAGGGCAGAAGGTTCAGGAGAGGGGAGAGGTATGTGTCAGAATGGCATTCCACACTTCATTTTATCACCACATGGAAAAGCTTTCACATGAGAAATTACATAAAATACTCTCCTTATATGACCCACTTCTAATTTGTTTCATTTACATTATATGAAACAAGGCTGCTCAATAACTGCTTCAGAATACACAGAATCCAGTGGTTGTTTCTAATAAATCTCATTTAACACTGAAAAAGCTTGATGCATAACAATGATGTTTTAAAGGGTGCACTATGTATACAGTTTATTTAATGGACCACTATAGTAAGTGCCTTGTGAGCTGCTTTTTTTTTCAAAAGCTGCATATTTTGTATTTGTTAGCACTGCTGTGTTTTCAATGTTGTATTTCCATTTTCATTCAGTAATCTGAATCTAAAATTATGTGTAAAACTGGGCACTTTCACTTCTTTGAAAGTAATATTTAACAACCAAAATAGGCAAAATTGATTGCTTTTGTTAAGAGATTCTCTATATCTATTTAAGAAGTATTCAATTAAACTGAGATGAAAAATAATGGGTGGTTAACTGGAAAACCTTAGAATGTAATTTATTGAGGCTATTTATTTTCCCTCTCTGAATTAGGTTGATCACTTTTCAAATTTTTTGCACATAGACTAAACTTGCTTTAATACCTGGTTACAAACTTTTTTTTGGAGAGGATCACATTGGCGCTCTCATTTTAAGTGGTGAAAATTCATTAGATTGCAAATATTGAGGCACTGTTGAATTCTTCACAAAGCCTATGTTTTAGGTCCTGCCTCCTGATTTTGTTTAAATATGTGAGGATGTGCATGCCTATAATATGATACTAATTTTGAGAATATAGTGTATTCCTGCATTTTTAAACAGCTTGGCTTCAGTGCAAAGAAATTTAGTGTGCATATGTGTTTCCTGTGCTGCTTAATGTGAATGACATAAAGGAGCATTTATCATACATCCATTGTCAACATTGCTGTGTTTCTCAAAGCAACATAACAATGCTATTCATAGAATCATGAAATGCTCTGGGTTGGAAGAGACCTTAAAGATCATCTCGTTCCAACCCCCCTGCCCATGGGTAGGGACACCTTCTAGTAGACCAGGTTGCTCAAGGCTCCGTCCAACCTGGCCTTGAACACTTCTTCAGACCCTGTGATCTGTGTTATTCTTCTTTTGATGCAAATCAAATGATCGTTTGACCACCTACAAAAGATACCAAAATGGGTGAATTGGTTGTGCTGTAGTTTGAAAGAAATGCTTGTGTAAATGGCTTGATAGCAGCACAAGCTTTTGAAGGTCAGGACTTAAAACCAGTAAGCCTTTGGATACTTGAATTTTTGGATCTTCAACTTGGAATGTTAAAGGGCTTGTGTTTAAGAAATATAACCCAGAAGGTCAGAGCACACACAACACTATGGCAGCTGGGCCTCCAAAACTTTCGGGTTGGACATCTTAGATAACGACTCACTACTTCTTGACTGAAGAGTCCTCCCAATAATGACTGGTAGAATTCAGTACAAGTGTCTGTGAGGGATAAGTAATACTACCAGGTGAAAGTTATGGCCCTGATCTACAGAGACTTCAGTTTTCTAGACCTGATTTTGCATAGTGTAAGTGGTTGTATTGACAGTGAAACTGTAGGTTGAACCCCTTAGCAATTGTGGAAATTGGAACAAGGCATGTTTTTTGAAGCAAGAAGAGTAATCTTTTTCCATGTTCTAGTTTCTGCTGTTGCAAGTTAATGATATTAATTTTAACTGATAAACTTCTCAACTGTTTTACTGTCAAAACAAGGTAAATTGTCAACTACAGCAACCTTTGGTGTAAATTTTGTTTTCTTATGCACATTCTCTATCTACCAATGTACTCATTTTAAGGTCCAATATAAAGTGAAGGAGATGCCTTGTAATATTGTGGAAAAATGTTTAGCAGTGGAAAAACTCTTGCCAGTTTAAATGTTCAAAACCTCTGCATCGAAATGTTTTAGCAGTGTATTAGATCTTTGAAGATCTTCAAGTAGGCTTTACTTTTTACTTATTGTCAAATTGTCAATAATTTAATCACTTGTGCCACATCAGTTGGTGTCTTGTTTCTCTCTTGTTTTCTTGGTCAGTTTTGAAGATTCAGTTTAGGCTTTGATAGTGTTTTCCATTCCATGTAGTTTCTAATGACTGTCTGCTTTATATACAGATTTATTATAACTTTACTTCTAGTTTACTTCACCAAGGTGTTCACGTGCAATTGAAATAGATTTAATATTTTACTAAGGAAAAGATATATAGGTGAATAAACTTTATTTGCTGTGAAAAACTCTAGGCACTTTGAAATGGTAAAGATATATAGCGTTATTTGTAAAAAGAAACTTTGTGCTTATTGCGTCATCATTTTTTGTGCCAGAACTGTAAACTAGTTTTCATATTTTATATTTCTCAAAATAAATGGAGAATCAACAAAGCCTGTAACTTCGAAGTTCTTTGAGAGGATGAAGAGCAATGGATAAACTCATTTGCAGGGCTTGGTGTGGTGGGGTTTTTTTGTTTCGGTTTTTAATTTTTTTTAAACCTTAGATTAGCTCAGCAGGAGTCCCTTAATTTTTAGGACAGCTGAGGGGGCAACATATCCTTCCATTTTAGCAGCTTAGGGCAAAGGTAAAAAAGGATGTAAAAAATTCAGCTGAGTATTGTCAGCAGACCCAATATCCTCAAATTGGTAATGGTAATGAAAGTGAGATTAAATTGACAAAACCTGCCTTTATTGCTGGAGGTGCCGCCAGTATGTAACTCATGCTTGTGCTCTTGGAAGTGCTGGTGAATCCTGAGGAGCCAAGTGATGCTAATTCTTCCTAGTGGAAAACAATAGAAGTAATAGTTAGGGCAGATGTCTTTCTGTACCAGCATTGAGCATGCAGCTGTGTAGAAAATTACTGTATTATGTTGGAGCTCTGTGATAGCAAGGGCTTGAGTGTGTAGCTTGCCCCCAGCATAATAGTGAGGGAAAAATAGTGCCAAGATACTTATTCTCAAAGTAAATTCAAAACCTCAAATGCTTAATCTTTTAAAAAGACATTTGTATTAAATAATCAGAGAGACAAAATCAAAGATGGATTGAGGAAAGCATATGCTGTCTAAAATGTGTCGCTGATCTTAATCTTTAAATTCTCCAACATTTGGTTTTGAAATGGGAGAAGGCCATGTTGCAATGGGAGTTCCTGATTTTTCCACTTCAGTACAAGTAGCAGGCCAAACTAGATTTCTCCTCAATCTTTTTCATAATTTAGCCTTGTAAGTGAAATAAGATTATCTTGTAGTTCCATTTAATTGGGTTTTTTCCCTGCCCAGCCAGTACCAGGCACACTGAAGAGTAGGTGTGTGTGTGATTGTCTGTCAAAGCTGGTAGTAAAAACCTCATGAAGTCATTTCCTTTCCTCTGTCACTGGGGGGAGATTTTAAATGAGGTGTCTGTCTTGCCATGCCTCTCATCCTCTTATGATTTTCAACCTGAGTTACTCTAAATTGGTGAGAAAGGGCGACCTTGTTCATCTTCCATGGGTGATAGTCTGCGGTGGGGGGGAAAATAATGCTGGTAGGCTTTGGGATGAAACTCACACTGAAGGAAGTGGGAAGTGCAAATACTTTTGTTTTTTTTAAACCCAAAAGATGTATATCTAATTTTTCTTGGGGGGGGAGGGTGGGGGGGAAGGGGAGCATCTAATTTGATGTAGGGGATGCATCTCATAGAGTTGGTTGGGAAGGTTTGCTGTTTGGGGAGGCCTTGATGAATATAATACTAAATCTCGTCTCTGGTAGCAAATTCAGTCTGAAATTTTATTTTTCTAAGTTGAAAACAAGTTTGTTTTCAGCTTGGAGGGGAATCCCCATGTTAATTTTAAACCTTTCCAGTTCTAACTCTGAAGTTGGTTCTGTAGTAGCGCTGCAAGAGCAATGTAAATAAACAAAAGGGGTGAAAGTAAAACATACATGACTAACACAATCATGCTACCAAGCACCAAGAATCAACTCTCTTGACCAAAGTAAGGTGTTGAATCTATAAAGACACCAACTGTAAACAATGTATATAAAATGAAGTCTAAAACCAAATTTTTAATGACCTAGGTTACTTGCAACTGAGGGGAATAGCCTTTTCAAAGCTAACAGGTGCCTTAAAGTTGTTAAAATGAAATGTGTTGGTCTTTATTTCAAAACATTTACTCAAAAAAGGTGCTTTCCCCTTTACTACTTTGAGAAATTTTAACAGGTGTAATAAAACTTTATGAATCAAAGATGCGTGTTCTGTTTGTCTAGAGACTGTTTCCATTTCCTACTCCTTCATGCAGAAGCCGCCTGCTTTGCCCTTCTGCAGTTCCAGCTGGGAAGTTGGTGTCCAATCCTTTTCCACACGGCAGAAAGGACATGGGCGGCACTGCCTCAGTCACAAGCACAGGTTGGTATCTTGCGAAAGGCGGCGAAACAGCTCAGCTCTTGTGAAGGCAAGACCCTATTGCCACATAGTGAAGTAGAGATGTCAAAGAAAGAGATAACCAGGGCTGGATGCTGCTGGTTTGCCTCCTTCCAATCCAAACCATGGGGCCTATGGATCTTGACAAGAAGTGAAGATGGTTGAGGGATGAGTACAGTAAAAGGCATCTGAAAGCCAGGAGCTGTTTGCTATGTTGGACCCTAAGGATATTATCCAAGTATCTCATCCAGCTGCCTTTCCTGATGAGCGCAATTAAACCCTATGAAATAAACCATAATTGCAGGTTGGGCATGCTTTAAGTGTTTTACAGTAGCATTATCTGCTCTGTAAGCGCTTCCAGCCAAAAAGGATCCACTCCACACCTGTAGCATTTGCAACACCGGCAGGATGAAAGGCAACCTCCCATTTTAGGAATGCACTCTGAAGAAGTGAGGATGTTTGCTCAGGTTAGCCTCCCGCAACCCTGGTTAAAAACGAGGAAAACATGCATCCAGGCTTCGTGGGTTCTACCTTTTCATAAACTTTTTACATGCAGAAAACTGTTTTTAAAGGCTTCCATATGACAGACACTATCTGCTGCCCAGGCAGCAATGTTGGGCCACACGTTGAGCAAACCAGATGAGAGAGTCTGAGCAATAAATGGTGCTCAGGTGTGCACCTGATAGCAGAGAATTATGTGCATGCATGCAAGTCTCTACAAGAATATTGCTTTCAAGGCATTTTATCCAGCTTGGCAGAGATACCATAGATCCGTGGGTATTGTGGTCTCATGGACAAAAACAAACGTGAAAGGTCATGTGGTTAGTGGTTAGTTTTACTCAGGGAACTTAGAAAGCTCTTGCAGGAACAAAGGCATGCAGAGTAAATGAATGCTGGCATGGGAGGGAGCAGCACTGAATGCCTGGAACTGAGGTATGCACAGCCATGGTGGGTGGCACAGAAAAGTGCCTCACTGGACAGGGCACCAGAAAGCATTTACAGAGCTATTGGCTGTAGGAGAAGTGGCTTGCTAATTTGCATATGTGCAAATTCCCCACCTTAGTGGACTGTTTCAATAAAACCACCATATAAGCTGTGCTCCAACATCATAAGGCAATGGACCTCCTTAGATGTAATAATTGTATTTACCTATATTGCTCTAAATGCTTCTTTCAGGTTACTCAAACTTAGTTTACTGTAGTTGGTTTTTTGGTTGTTGATGATGGTGGTTTTGTTTTTTCTCTAGAAGAGAAAATCTCTGCAGATTTTCAGAAAAAAAAATGTAACAATGTCCTTGCTCACTGTGAGTGCAAACATACATCCTGCTTGTTTCGTGCCTGCTCAGGCAAGGCTTTAAACAATCATTTGTTTCTCTCCAACTTGCCTGCATGTGAGCCAAGGAAATAAAAGAGTGGGTAGGTCACCAGGAACCAGGATTGCTGCTAAAAGCCTGTTGATGTTAACACAAAGGTACAGGGAAAAGGTGTCCGCTTTCAGGCTGTTGGGAAGTTTAGTGTTGCCAAGCATTACAAACTTTTCTAGATGATTTGTTGGTTCCACATCTACTGTACAGTGGGCATCTGGGAAGCCTCTGAAGAGGCAGCAGGCTTTGCGAGATCTTGTCTGGTCAGTTGCCTGACCATGGATAACAGAGCCATCTCAGGAAAATAATCTGTATTATGCTACCAGACGTGACTGATGCCTGCTGATGATGTTTTTGCCTCTCTAATTGTCAAAAGAGCTTTCTGCAGGTGAGCTACTGCTTGTATTCCTAATCGAGTTCCAATTCTTGGTACAGCTAACTCTTCTTATTAGTCTGATTAGCTTTGGTGGGCTGACTCACATAAACGTAAATGTCTGTGTGGAGGAACATGCAGGATCAGATCTTGAGTAGTCAGCATCTTATTCCACTACCTAAAAGCCCTATAATGATTTCTTAGCTGACTTTGTGCACTGATTTCATGTTCCTTAATAAATCCTGAGCCTCTCTTGCCATTTCTTCCATCTGCCTCCAAAACCACACTGGCTTTGTTTTGGATGTCTTTTTAACTGTTGTTTTATCCTGCTGAGCTCAGACAAACAAGCAAGGTGAAAAGCAGTACTGTGATGCAAACTTGTGACACTGTAATAGATGTTTATCACCCATTCAGGTAGCATGATAATTGCTTTTAAGATGCCGCTCCCTTCAATTAGAGCCATACAGGTCAGATGCAATGCTTTTGACTTTTAATGTTAAGAACAAGGCTTTAAATGCACTTAATTTTGGTTTGCTTTTTCACAGAGTCCCAATTTGTCATTCTTCAAGGCACAGTTTTTGTTTCCCATGACTCAATGCTAATGCTCTTGCTTAAATTCCCAGGATTTTCCCTTGTGTTTTTCATATTTTTTGGTACAGTCTCAGCTGTGTTTGGTGTTAGCAAGCTTTCTGGTGAACCATGACCACTATTTTCCTATTAAACTTTTTTAAAACGCTGGGAGCTATCATTCCTATAGAAAATGCTGAATGTAGAGCCAGTGAGGGAAAAGCACCATTACTAAATCCCTTTTATGAGTATCTCATAAAGGTTTGCTGTACCTGTTTCTATCAGGAATCACTTATGAATTATGTAACTCTTAATTTACTGATTATGTGTCCTCAGTACACTCTGTTCATGTAGTTGGTCTCACTTGCATTTCTGCATGCAAAATACTTTAAAACACTGTAAGCAAAATCAGTAATATTTTCAATTCCTCCTTACAAATACCCATTGACTTCATATGCATATTTTGCATCAGTCCCACACTGATTTATTCTCTGAGCTTTATAACCGACCTTGCTACAACATTGTTGTGCAGCTTACCTAGACAGTGTTCCTGTGTTACTCAACATCTCTGTCTGATACATTTTCAGTTGCACGACCAACAGCGCAGTGACAGATTGAATCACCAGCCTGGTTGGTTATGGCTGTTCTGATTTCCTGTATCACTTGTTCCATTTAAACCATGGAAATGGTTACATGGAAATGTCAGGTTACATTCAGTATTGAGAGACCATTTTTCCTTCATTCTCTTTTGGTGAAAGAATATAAAGGTGATGATGTTACTTGGTAGACAGATCCCTTGCCTACATTTCTTGCACCAGAAGCCATCCCTTGCAAGCGCCTTACTTTTGGGAGTCTTTCATATGGATGGAGATGAGATGAGATGAGCTTGTCCGGCATTAAACCATGCTATGACTTACATGCATGCCCTGGTGAGGTACAGCCATCATCAGTCTTACCTGAACTCATTTCACTCGCTGTCCTGCAATCTCTGTCCCTCTCAAGCCCCGACACTCACCCGGCCACAGCCATCCCCGTTTCACACATCGGCAGGCGGGAGTGTATACAAGACAGATGAGTGGGCACCGCCTCGCTCCCTCAGTTTCCTGGGCGGGTATGAGGCGAGCGAGCTCTTCGCTCCCGCAGGGACGGAGCGGGGGTCCCGGCAGTCGCGGCCGAGCCCGGGGCGAGCGGCGGCCGCTGGGTGGCAACAGCCGCCCGCCGGAGAGGAGAGAGAGGAGAGAAGGGAGAGGGAGAGGAAGAGGAGACAGGAAGAGAGGGAGGGAGAGAGGAGGCAAGAGAGGATGCTGGCACTAGGTAGGGTGCCGAGTGCCTCTTCGGCCCCCCTAAACAACAGATGCCAGAAAAATTAAGCACCCGAACGCCTCCTCAGGTAGCTGGAAAGGCGCTGCTTTATACATGTCAGAAACCAATTCCTCGGTGCGGCCTCGAAACAAATCCCTGGATCACTGAGGGCACAGGTGAGCTCAGTTTAGGGGAATCCTTCCCGTTTGGATGGGGAGACTTCCCCTTCTTCTGGTGGAGGGAAAGCTGCTCACCGTCTCCACACCAGTGCCATTTCCTCAAGCAGGGGAGAAGCCACCCTGTGAACTACGCGAGACAGGTCCGTGTATGAAGGAACCATCTCTGAAAACAGCGACTTGGAGGGCAGGGTGCATTCATTCATTCCCAGCGGCCCCTGCCCAAGCGAAGTCACGGTCACAGCTTTATTTATGCATTTTATTCCTTTTAGGTTCGGGGTAGTTTAGAGACGAGATTACCATCCCAGTCACCCTTATGTCGACAAAAATCGGCAGAATTTATCAAACGTCTCTTTTCCCCTCCTGTACTGAGCAGAGAAAGGTGCCGGGAATGTCCTGCTCCGGATTCGGCTTTGCGTTTCCCCGGGATGGCGCCCCATTTCAGCTGGGGCAATCGCAGCATCACTCATCCCTGGCCCCCGATGTCGCTGCTCGGGGTGGCAGGGGGGCTGAACCATCGCTATTTCCCGGCTCTGTGGGTTTAACCAACTTTAAAGGTTAACTCTGCTTCTTTGGTCAACTCCAGACTGACCTCATTTTCAAACAGCTCCAGTAGCCCCTCTTCAGTGTAAAACAATTCCTCAGGCCGGGTGCAGGTAGAAACTTGAGCCTCGTATCTACAAAAAGTCCTAAAACCCAACTCCCTGCCTCACCACCGAGCGGGCGGGCGGCCTGCGCGGAGCAGGTGTGCGGGACTCCGCACGGCCGGGCCGGCGGGACTGACCCCGCACGGGCTCCGCAGTCGCGCAGGGGTTGCGGTCACAGCACCCCGCACCGACCCACCATGCACGGAGCCCTGTACGCCTGCAGCGGGCCAATTCGCTTTTCAAAAAGGTGCATTCGGACTTTTTGGTTTCCCTCCGCGTTTCATTTATTTTTAAAACAAAAAATTATTTGTTTAAATGTATCCGCGCGGGGCGGCAGAGGCGCGGAGTGGGAGGCACTCCGCCGCTGAGGGCCGGCAGCCCCCGGCCCCACCGCCGCTTCCTCCGCACGGGCGG
>VZRN01004860.1:979004-993119 GCA_013397935.1 Dasyornis broadbenti | reverse complement strand
TTTTTGTGGTGTGTGCGTGCGTGTGTGTGGAAGCACCAGGTTCCTGCGATCGGTGTCTGAATGAAACTACGTAAATGCATATGTCTGTACGTTGCACTGGAGGGAAAAACAGAGCACTTCTGCGAGAGCTTGGATTCAAATGTGGTTCATCTGGTCTCCAGGATTTTCCGTCTCTTTGGGGTTGTTCGCCTACCCAGGCTGCGAGGCGGGATTTTCTGAGCTTTGACACATCTTTGGAGATGTCTGTTAAACAGGAGTCTGGGAAAAAACATTTGAAATCGTAGAGATATTTTTTTTGTCCCTCTCCCATACCCGTGGTGACTTGAAGCATCAAAGCGACTAGAACTTAACGCTTCTGAAGACTTCTGATGTTTGGATTTTATTGTTGCTGTTTTTCTTTTAGAGGAAACTTGACAGAGGAACATATTTATAGTCCAAGTAAGTACTTTACAGAGGAAATTTAGTTTGTGTAACTTAACAAAAAACCCAAAACCTAGCATTGAGGTTTCTAGCATAAAGTGCATTGGATTAACGTCCATCCAAGGCTGCTTAGCAAATCGTGTTGAATTGCAGTTTTTGCAGTGTGTGTTCGTCTGCTCCTTCGTGTCCATGGTAGTCCAGCACCTAGGGGAAAATGCACCTGATTTTGAGTCGGTATAATATTTTTTAACGTGTATTTCAACACCGAGGAGGAAATGGTCCTAAAGTAAATTTATAATAAGTAATAAATGTGCACCTGGAAGTAAAGTATTTACAGCATTTTAATCCCTATTTATGCCGTGCATCTCAAACCGAGGAGGAAACACTGAGAAGACAAAAGTACCTCCGAGACCCCAAGAACTCCCCCACACCAGCATGAATGAAACCGTGTCCAATACAGTAACTGGATTATAATTTTTGGTGTTATTAATTTTATTATTATTGGCTGCTTTACTTTTTTGGGTTCATCCTGCTCCTCTTCTTCCTCTCTCCCTTCCTCTTGCTGCTTCCTCTTGGGAATTATGGCTCATCCGGGGAGAAGAGGCTATGATAACCGGGAAATAGTGCTGAAGTACATCCACTATAAACTCTCGCAGAGGGGATACGACTGGGCTGCCGGCGAGGACAGGGCACCCCTGTCTCCAGGTCTGTCTGCTCCTGCTGCTGCTGCGGTTGCTGCTGCTGCTGGGACTTCCTCTGATCACACTGGGCTGGTGTCTCTGCACCCCGAGCCCCCCGGCTCGGCTGCTGCTAGCCATGCGCCCCAGGCTGAGGGGCTGCGCCCCGCACCCCAGGTCGTCCACCTTGTCCTGCGCCAGGCAGGGGACGAGTTCTCCCGACGCTACCAGAGGGACTTTGCCCAAATGTCTGGCCAGCTGCACCTGACACCCTTCACGGCCAGGAGCCGCTTCGTGGCGGTGGTGGAGGAGCTCTTCCGAGATGGGGTTAACTGGGGCAGAATTGTGGCCTTCTTCGAGTTCGGCGGTGTGATGTGTGTGGAGAGTGTCAACCGGGAGATGTCTCCCCTCGTAGACAACATCGCTGCCTGGATGACTGAGTACCTGAACCGGCACCTGCACAACTGGATCCAGGACAACGGAGGCTGGGTACGTCCCCCAATTGCTCGCTTCCTCTCCTGGCTCTGGCCCGTGGCCCGTGGGGCGCATGGGACCCCAGGTTGGGCAGTGCCTGGGAGGTTGTGCTCACGGGAGCACAAGGTTTGTCCAGAGGGTGTCTGCACTGGGATGTGTCAGAGCAGTGCAGGCCTTTTGCCAGTTGTCAAGTTTCACCTCGATGCAGGGTACGGTGGAGTGGTTTGAGATGGGGGGAACAGCTACAGCTCGGGAGCGAAAGGGATGAGCGAGGCACTGTCTTCATCAGCGGGCTCCACTTCACTGTGGTCTCCACTTCTCCTGTCCACCCTTGCCTGTTGGCAGAACCAAGGCAGGTTCCTAGCCAAGGCAGAATCCTGCAGTGGGGTGGGAGTGGGCAGCAGAGATGCCCATCCAGCTGCCAGGGAGAGGCACATTGTGGCAGGTCCCAGGCATTGGGACAGCAGGGCCCACCTGTGTGTACGTGTGCATGCAGTGTCCCTGCCTGCGAGGGGTGATGCGTCAGACTGGTGTGCAACAAACGCGGGATCCTGGTGTTACAGTGAGCAGGTGGCCATCGGTGACAGCGTCTGCAGCTGGGATTGTGGCTGGAGTGGGGTTTTATGGTATAAGATATGTCTAGTGTGAAAAATCTTTGTCTTGAGACGAAACAAAGGTGCTGGGAGCCGTGTCTGTGGGATTGTTCCAGAACATGAACATTTGTTGTGATCTGACGGGTGACTCTGTTGCTGGGGTAGTGACCACCTCTGTCTAGGGCAAGCTTCAGCATCAACTAGAAAGGGAAGATTTCCACTTGTGGAAAATTGACAGCTTTTTCACTTGTAGTCAGTCAAAAGCCTTTCCTTTTTCTCTCTTCATCTCTTTCCAGAATAACTAACTGCGTCGAATTGGAAGGGTATTCCTTTCCTTTTTTCATTTATTAATTGATATACTGGAGCAAAATGTGGTCCCAGCCACTCTCCCACAAACCAAACCTTTTGTATATATAAAGCTTATGATATTAATGCATTGGAGGGAGAAATGGCAAAAGTTATACTGAAGAAGAAACCTTACATCTGGGCTGAGAGCTGGCATAAGTCACCTAGAAATGGAGGTCAGCTAGGTAGGACACTGGCAATTTCAGGTTCGGTCTGCTGTGAAATACAGAAAGCTGACTCAATTACACAGCACACCTTAAGAGCTGTGTGTAAAAGAATATAAATTACAGTGTATATTTCCCAGTTAACATGATTTTCAAGCCTGGTGTTTGTTACCACTTGGTCTCTTGTTAAGTCAGTGTTAGGCTAAATAATGTGCTGCCTGCATTGACCATTTCTGTTATAAAAGGAAAGTGCTGCTTTCCCAGCTGCTGAACCCACCTGACTAAAGGGAATACATGTCCCAGGATACAGAGGACATCTGCCTGCTGCTGTAACAGAGAGAGCAAGGCTTTGGGGCGCTTTTCTCAGCAGGAATCCACATTGCACACCTCCCAGAGGAATGCTGCTGATCCCTGGCTACAAGTCACACTGGAGGCAGGATTGTTCTCCTGCTCTCCTCTGCTTCCATCAAGAAGAAAAAAAATCAAGATTCACGGGGCCAGAAGGGGGAGCAAAAAATGTGTGTGTATGTGTGAGTGTGTGTGTCTGTGTATTATATACAAATATGCACACATATACAGACACACACTTATGTAATGTATATACACACATACACACAGAATTACTCCACCACTTAGTTGTTGGGACCACACTTGGGAGAGGGAGGTCTATCCCCTGATCCCCTAGTTCATGGATCACTACAGAGGGTTTGTTAGTGTTGTGGGGGTCTTTTTTAAGAAAACAGATAACTAGGGGGGAAAAAACTCTGCAGATGATTCAGGTTTTTGGAGACCTTGGCTGGTTCAGAGATGAGCAGCTAAAGGGTTAGGGATTTTGTGATTGCACTTCTGGGCTGGGATGCCTAACTTGTGCGTAAGTCCCTCCTCAGGCTGGAAGCCCGTCTGTGGAGCTGGGGCCCTCGGTTCGCTCCAGAGCCAGTGAAGTCATTCTGTTGACTCCAGTGAGCTTTGGATCAAATCGTAAGCATACTGGAGATGTATTGTCCTGTGGGTGTATTGTGTAAAGAGAAACATAAATAATGAATAAAACCGAGAATGTGAAAAGACAGGTGTTACCAGGCGTGATTGGCCAGAGGAGGCGAGTGCTGGAGCTGTTTCTCGACAGTTAGAAATACAAGAAACTCAGACTGTAAACAATGACTGCCTTTAGAAGGAAAGGATACTTCTTATTGATAGCCATTTAGTTGTTTATTGAGGTTTTCTATCAACAGAAGCTCCAGAATTTGGATGCACGTGATACCGTTTACTGTCGTGTTTTATTTGTAATGTACACATGGAAGATGTGCAAAATACTACCTGAAGGTGGCTTTTGCCTCTCTCAGGTACATGGCTGGTACCTTTGAGCCATAGCATTATTAAACATAGGCAAAAACCTTCTAGCTGGTTGCAAAGAACAAAAGGCTAACATGAAGTTGCAAATACAGCTTTTAGGATCCTCTCTTCAGGCAGAAGAAATCAAGGATGGCATGGGGCAGTGGATTTTTCTTCTGTTTTTTTTTCTTTTTCTAGATTTCAAGATACTGTCAGTGTTAAAGAATACTTTAATATATGCACTTGGTCTTCAACTTGCCTCTTGCACCATATCCCATGTATGAACCTTATTCATAAGAGGCTCTTCCTAAGTCGCCTTGTAGGTGGTCATGCTTGGCCGGACTTCAGCACAGCCACTTGCAACATCTCCCTGTCGCACAGGTTGCGGCAACAGGCAGCAGCCCTGGCTGCTGTAGCCTTCTCCTCCTTTATATTGTAGCTCCCTGGTATTTTGGGAAGTGGTAAGTTTATTAGAGGCTGCACAGTACCAGAGAAGAGCGTCACAGTTAGTCATGAGAGTGTGTTACACAGTAACTTGGGCAGCATGGGCCTTGTGTCTCTTGGACGGGCCTGTGTCTTATGCTCAGGTCTGATGTTTGGTTGACGTGCTTTTCTTACTCGTCTGTTTGGTTTGAATCCATTCTGTAGGTTGGCAGTCTGTTTTCAGGATGTGCATTCTTTATATTGCAAGGGAAATAAAGAAGGAAAGCATATCGAAGGGCAGGGTGGGAGTGGGATGTAGCTGGTGGAGTATAAATTTTAGGCACTAGACATCGCTGATAATGGTGTCTGGGGGTTGTTAATGCCCTTACAATACACGGCCTCATGGGTTTGTTCAAAACTTAGAAAAAGCAACAGATGGGGACTGCACGTAGTCTGCATTATTAACTTGTGGTTCTGGTGGCAATAAATGCCACTTTCAAAGATTTTCACTTAGGCCAGGATACCACAATATTGTGCTTTGGCCTGATAGCATCTTAATTGTATTTAAAAAGATGAAAGAGGAGAACTAGCTCATCTCTGCAATTTCGTGGTACTTGGTATAATGTATGCTTTCTGATTAAAAACTTAATGGCTTCATTTTGATTTCCAGAGCTGCAGAAGGACTGGCTTGGCAGTGGCCTGTCACACTTGGCAAATTTTTTGACATTGATGTAGGGAATACTGAAGGGATGCAGTCGGTGTGGGTGAAATAACTATATTTGTCTTGCAGTGATGGGTTCCCTCTTTGGGCACACAACCTAACAGACGTGGGAGCCATGCTTAGCTCTGGGCACTTCTAGTCCAACATATGGCTTTCTCCCCAAGCTGTTCAAGAAAAACAAGAGCATGAGAACTACAGAAGGAGACACAGACACCGTCATATTTACGTAGACAAGTACATTTTTAATGTAAAGAAGCCCAGGTGAGAGAAGCAGCATCGTGCTGAAAATTCAGCCAAGAATGCATAATTTTAAATTATTATATTTACATTTAAACCAGGAATGCAATGGCCATGTGTTTTCATCTGATTCTGTTCTGTTATTGTGGTTCTTTATATCCTGCTTGAGAGTTAAGGCCAGATACGGGGAAGGATTTAAATGTTTAAAGTGGACCTTAGGTGGAACATGAGCGCTTGCGTTCTCTGAGTGCCTGCCAACTCAGAATGGTGACAGAAGTCCCTGGCTTCTCACTGTTCCTCACCCAAGCTAGCTGGGAGCTGCTTCTGCCGTGAGAGAAGGGAGCCACTCAGCATGCTGCTGGGGTTCCCAAAAACCTCTGTGTCCCGAAGCTGGCAGGCACCCTCTGGCCCAGCTGCTGTCACTTACCATCCTCGCCTGCAAATGCACCTTAGGAGAAGCCCCCACATTTCCTGGTGGCTCCTAGTTAAGGCCTCTCCTGAGTTTTGGAAATGAGACTTTCTCCAGACTGGGAATGGGGTGTACACCCACATCTCCAACATTTCAGGAGGTTTTGCCTGCCAGATCGCTGCTAATTTTGCTGAGGTGTACTCCCCTCTGGCAACAGGGCTCCTTCAGTTCTACAGGGGTGAGATTTAATTTGGTGGAGGACAAAGAACTGGGATGTCTAATTCCTGAGTCTGGTGTGTTTTCTCAGGTGGCCGTCCACAGCCAAATGAATAAATGCTTCTTGGGCCAGCAACGAGACACCAGGTTTCCCTTCTCCTGAGCTTGCTGTCCTAATCACTGAGCTTCCTCTCTTTTTTTTTTTTTCTGCCTAGTAAATCATTAATTTTCTTTGCTTGATGGCATACCTTGGAAAGGAAGCTTGGAGGATCGCTGTGCCCTGCAGTAGTCCGTGGCCATGTCATGAAGGTGAGGGATGGCAGATGCATTTGCCTCCAGGACAGAGCTAGGGATCATGGCCCTTCCTGAGCTTGTGTGTGGGGCAGTGACCAAAATCCCATCCCTTTTGGGCTCTGGAGCTGCTGTCCCAGCAGCTCTGCCAGGCACGTGCCTGCACAGCACATTGCTTCTTGTGCAGGTCCCAAGCAAAAGCCTCTTGCTCACTCAGCACAGGACTTCACCTTGTTTGGAGAGGGATGCCACGTGCTTTGCCAAGGAGAGCATGGAGCAGAGACGCTTTGACTTTCTTCAGCGGCGACGTGCGGCCTTGTAACGACTCAATCCCCAGCGGGGCTAACCCCAAGTCACTGTTTGACTGGTAAAAGGAAACTATCTGAAATCCACTCAGTTAAATAAATGAATTGGCAGTTTCAAGTGTTGCACCTTCTAGGTCCTTTGCCAGTTTTTGTGGCTTTGTGGGTTTATAATCGAATTCTCAAAATATTATCAAAATATTTTTCTTCTTGCTGTTGCTGAAGATCAGGAAGTTCATTCTGTGAAGGATCTGAGCCGAAGCAAGGAGGAGAAAAGCTAGGGCAGAAAGAGAAAATGATTGTGGTTCTCTAGTCCCTTTCATTTATAATAGCTTTCTCTGTAACTTGCAACAACATTAGGCTGCGTATTTTCTCAGAAGTCTGTTTTATTTCTAAAAAAACAAAAAAATTGTATTGACTGTGACCTTTAAAATTTCAGAACCAGGGGTCTTACTTGTGGAGATGATGTCATTTGCCTTGATCTTGAAAAGAACTGTAAAGTTCAAACAGCAATCCTATTAAAAAGTTTTATTTTACTTTCAATATCGAGAGAAAAGTTTGTTCTGTGCCTGCACTGACACAGGCATCTCCTGAGCTGCTGTGTTAGCTCTGCTGGACAGTAAGGAGCTTAGTTCTTTGAGTATGTAGCTTGAAATTCAGAGTCGGTAATCCATGAGGAAAATCCAGTTGAATTTTTCTGCCGAGGCACAAGCGTTCCTCCGATGGCAAAGCATGGCTCTAGCAGGAGAATCACAAGACCTATGCAATGATGTGTGAAATTGCATGTGGAGCAGAAGCATTTTCCCAGCAGCCAGATCCCAGGGCCTGGGCTTCCTAAGGCAGCATGGGAACTTTGTACTGCATCGCCAGCAAACATTAAGCGCTTGTGCCCAATAGAGGTGCCCTTGATGAGAGGGTCATCTCTCAGCGGGTTGGACCTGGCATGGTGGAGGGAGGTGGATGTGGAAGCAGGAGTGGCGTTCAGGTGTCGTTCTGAAACCTCTGCTGTGGTTTTGGTCTCCTGTGATGGTTTGTGCCAGGCGCACGGAGAGCCAGCCGTGCGCTCTGCCATCGCCACCAAGAGATGCTGGGCCTGAGGCTGGCTGAAGTGGTGGCTCCCTGCTTGCTGGTGAAGTAGTGCAAAAGGTCTGACTGAATAAGGGCTGTCCTGTAGCATAGAGGATTTTTACTTTTTTACCTGATTCATTTCCATCCCTTTTGGTGATCAGAGTTATGGTGAGAGCTGCTGGTTCTTTGCCCATTTTCTCCTTCTTCTTCAAGGTGGCCTGGCAGTCCTCAGCTTCCTGACTGTCCCATCACTGCTGCTGGCACTGGGTGCTGGGCGCTGCCACCCGGCCATCAGGAACTGTGTGTGCCAGGTCTGGCCTTGCCCTGCCCACTTCCATCCCTGTTTTATTTTCCTTCACACCCTTGGGAGGGTGGAGCCCAGCCCTGTTTGGTTTGTTGGTTTTTTAAAACTAATTTATTTATGAGTACCTCGTGGCTGCTCTCCTGCTGATTTAGTAATAATAATAACAACATTTGTTACTCAGTGGCGGCAAAATACTGATTATTTCTAAGGGCATTACTGACCTGTTTTATTTTCCATTTCATATATAATAATAGCATGGATGAAGGTGTGTGATACCGTAAATCTTCTCTTCCCCAGCAGGATAACATCCAGGCCTTCTTGGCAAACATGAATGCTGATGACAGATTTGAGGGATTTTTATTTTACTCTGGCTTTCAGTCTCATTAACAATCTGATGGCTTTTTACTGGTCCCTTTTTTTTTCTTTTGGCTCCTGAAAGACTATGAAACCAGATAACTTTTCCAAATGCATCTAAAAGTCTGGAATTTATTTTCTATTATTTTATCTTAATGTTAGTTTGCTGTCATAATTATTGTATATTGATAGACCTTGCAGAATTTCCCTTTGCTGGAAAAGTTCCTTGCCAGTTTCTGAATTTTACAGTTAATGAGTAAGAAAACAAATCTGATGTTAGAAAGTGTTGCCATTGACTTCAATAGGAACAGGAAGAGGCACTTAATTGGACAATTGTAGTTATGTTTACTTTGTATATGCGGTAAGAAAAATAAGATCAAATGAAAAAGCCACAGGTTTTCAGCTAATAGAGAGAACCAGCCTTTTCTGCAACACATGATTAACTTTTGGAAGTTGTTTTCATGGGAAAGCTGTGAGTGGGAGTACTGAGTTGCATTCAGGAAAGGTTTAGGTATTTAAGGGTAAGAAAAACACCTATGCTTATGTTTGAGTCAAATTGGTTGAAAGGGCAGTCATACATTAAAATTTAGCATCAGCTGCTGAAATTAGATAGATCACCAGGTGCTGAGGGTAGAGCTTTCTCCAGGTAATGCTATTTCAAAATTATCTATTCCATTGCTTCTCCCCCAGAGCACCTGGTGTTGGTCTGTGGCTGGGGATACTGGGATGGATGCTGGTCTCATCCATCCAGGGAAAACTTCTTACTCCTGCATGTGTTTTGTAAAGGTAATTGTAAATGTTCTTGCTGTGTTTCTAAGAGCACCCATGTTACTGAATTTACTCCTGTGCTGACTGGAGCTCTGTTATGAATTGCCTAACTTCACATTTAAAGTTGCAAGCCCATCCTCCTTGTATTTGTCATCGAAGTTCTGCACAAAGAACTAGGTGCTGGGTTAGTGGTTTGACTCTATGATCTTAAAGGTGTTTTCCAAGCTGAATGATTCTATAATTCTATGGTTTTGAGTCAGTTGAAAGAAATTGTCGGCATCCTTCAGTGCATACATCATTTTATTGCTATTTTATTTAGGAAGCATAAAAAGAATTTTTCCATTTTGTTGATTGAAAAGGCAACTCAGTGGGTTTCTGGGTACTTCAATGAGTAATTTAAGAATGTGGGCCAGGTACAATCAAAAAGAAAAGGCCTAATTTTTCCCACTTAGTGACTGAAAGAGGCTATCGCGCAGTTGTTTGAGAAAGCAACTAAGTCAAAACTTAACTTCCTCTTCTTGGCTCTAGTACTGAGTACACGATAGGATATGGGGCAAATCACTAACATCTCTCTTTTTCAGTTAAACCATATATAGAATAGGTATTCTTGCTAGCTATACAGCACACCAGGTATGGGAAATTTGTTGTTGCCCATCATGCTTTCATGAGTTGGGCTGATGTTGTATAATTTAAAAAAAAAAAAAGAGTGATGCAAGGTACAATTTTGAACAAAATGTCAGTTGTAGTAATTTGGGCCTTAGAATAAAGCTCAAATCTGTAGCTTTGCATTCTGTCCTTGCTGGAGCTTGCTAGCCTGGGAAAGAGCAAAGTGAGTCAGATTGTGAAACTCTGTTGGGGTGAGATTTGAGTGGAGAGGAGATAAAAGAAAGAAAAAAATAAAAGTTAAATGGAAATTAGGCTTAAACTTTTTCAGCTCCACTGTTTGGATGTGTTTAGCAGTGCTTGTGATGGAAACAGATTAAAGAGATCAGTTTCAGGTGTTGATTTCTAGTTTTTGTTTAGGGGAAGGGTGAGCATTGTGAGAAATGGCAAATGGCAGTATTTGTGTGTTCCTTTAAGTATCAGCACAGTTCATTGGGTGTTTCAAGAAGGAATTTGGTTTTCATTTTCTATTCCCACCAGATGTAAAAGCTGTCTGTGGCACTTCAGGGAAGTAGTATAGGTATATCATATGCACCTGTAAGAAGTATCTTCATACACTTGTATTCTTGTGTTTCCATTCACAAGCTTCATTAAATGTTCAGATGCAAGCAGAAAAAGCAATTTTAAAACATTTAAAAAAAGAGAGTAGTAATCAAACCTTTTGGCTTAACCATGAGCTTGAAGTTACTCCTAACTATCTTGCTGAACTGAGGTTTAGGAGACAAAATTGTTGCATCTTGTTGCGTGCCTTGAAGAGACTTGCATGAGTCACTAGTAAGATGGGATAAGATCATGGACAGCAGGCCAGTGAAATCTGTGGGACAGTCCTGTAACCTGTTTTTGTGATGGAATAACTATTGCAAGCTTTGTCTCTAAAGGAATGAACTCCTTTCTTAAGAATATTCTTCACGTGTTCAGCCTGTGTATTATAAAAAGTAGTAGAGGATCCTGTTTCTAATATCTTATTTTTAATAGAGAAAAAAGAGTTAGAAATAAATCAAAGACAAATACACTAGCAAATGACTTGGCATTTCCATTTGCAGAGCAGGGGGGTCAGTGCTGTAGATAGATAAAGCCTGCAGAAATTCTCAAGAATGAACTAACAGCTTAATTTTAAAAAAAGGCTCTAAAAAAACTGAAGACTTCCTCGTTCATAACAGAAGCAAGTTCTACATTGTGCTCCAAGTGTCTGCAAATTTTTGCTCAAGTCAGACATATCCAAAGCCCCTCTCCTGAAGTGATCTGGCACATCACATTAAATCACACTGTCCAAATATGTAATCCTCAGTCTGCTGCTGGATGCTCAAGGTCCCGAATATAACTGAGAAGGAATCCTAGTGCCTGTGTTATTTCTAGGTTCCAGCTTGACCTGTTCCTTTCTCCGTTTTCCAGATCTGCAATAATTAGCAGCACTGCTGTGGAGCTTGGCTGAGGGAAAGGCTTTGCTCCTCACGGGGCTGGAGTGCTGCAGCAGGGCGCCCTGACAAGGGAGAAAATAAACCAGTCTCTTGAAATGTCAGGTGGCAATCAAGGCTGCAAGTAAATGAGCTGGCCTGGAGTCTGTTCAGGCTTCTGCAGTGGCTCATGGCTGTCTGCAAAAAATCCCTGCAGCAGAAAATTCGCCTATTTGGCTCTGGACTGAATGTGTGGAATCCTTTGCCCGTTTTGAGTCAATAGCTATTTTTTTCAGTGTGGGTGCTAGAACCGGTAGTATCTAGCCTCACACAACAGAGAGCATGTGGACAGACCCAGAAAGGGATCAATAAAGTGTTGTACAAAGCCTTGGTTACAGTGGATGGTTGGTCACAGCTGTGCAGTCATGGAAAACTGGAGCAAGGCTGCCTCAGGCTTTTCCTTGAGAGCGCTTTTCAGTCCCCCCCAGGCATCCTCGCTGTAAGGGGAGCCCAGGATGCTACACACATCTTTCTGACTGTGCCTGTGTGGGACAGGGGTGGTGTTGTCCCACCAGGACCACAGCAGTTTTCTAGAAATTGGTTCCACTCAGCTTGGGTCAATAAAGCTGTGCCTCAACCCCAGAAGTGAGCTGGGGAGCTTCTCTGGTTCTTTGGGATCACAAGAGGGGACTTTCCCACTCTGCTCGCAGTCTGGGTGGCACAGGCGGTGAGGAAGCCTGCCAAGGCATACCTTTGTATCTTTTCTCATACCTATTGAAGGGGATTGCTTCACAAGGGAATAGTGTATTTATTTTACAAGTAACTGCATTTTTGCTGCCTTTTAAAAAAAAAAAAGGTTATTTTATTTTCCCCAACGCAGTGAGAAGGATGCTTGTGACATGGTAGTACATCCTGCAGGCTGGGACTTCTGTGGGAGTTCAATGGACCAAAGGAAGAGGCAGCACTAGCACACTGTGTAAACTGGCCTAGGGTTTGTTTTAGAAAACTTGCTTTCTTTTTTTCCCCTTCTCTCTGCTCCCTTCTCTTCCCCCCTGCAGACACAAATACATCATTCTTGCAAACGCAACTGTTTAATTTTAATAACTGGCCTAGAGCTACAACTGACAGTGGGAGAGGAGCTGTTTGGTTTGCAGTTGCTGACAGCTGGAATAAACTACCTGTTCTTTTGGAAGGGATGGACAGGCAGCTTGTTTGGTTTTCAGGACACTTTGATCCCTAAAGAAACTCCTCTCAACAAAAGAAATAATGACTGGAACTGTGGCAGCTCAGTGTTACTGACTGCTCCTTTTATGCAAGGCTCCAAGTTCGATGGAGAAGTGCTGTGTTCAGACGTTCTTTGTCTCTGTAATTCAGACCTTTCTGTTGAGAGCAACTCCTCATCCTGAAAGGTCACTGTCACCAGTGCCTTGGGAGCGACCCAGAGTCCTGCTAAAATCAGTTTCCTATGATAAAGGTCCCTATCAGGCTAGTTTGACAGGAGCTCTTCAGAATAGCTAAATAGCTTGGGTTCTCAAAACCCTGTCTTGAAGCAGTGAAGGCTGAATGATTAAGTTAGAGATTAAATAATTTTGCAATGAATGGTTTTACCTCTGGCTCCTTAAGAAAGTCAGCCTTCTTACTGTGCCAGTTCTCAGAAGAAAATGGCAGCAGTCCCATTTCCTCTTCTCTTCCTTCAGGGCCTGCCACCCTTTTTATTTTTATTTTTTTCCTCCCAGGGCCATTAGACAACATGCAAATTATTGTTAATAGGGCCAGAACAATACTGCATTCCCAGTGGGATCGTTAGGGTCAAAGCCATCGCGTGCCAGCCCTCAGTGTGATACTAACTTTGGCCATGTCTGCCCCAGGGTTTGGAGGTCAATCAGAAGGGGACTGTGAAGCACGAACCCAAGCAGGACCTGCCCCTGCAGCCCCCTGCCCACAGCAGATTCTGGCCAGCCTGTGCCTGGGGGTTCTGCTGACCCCCTGGCAAGGCTGGTGTGCTGCAAGGTGCTGGTTCCTTCCTCCATCTCTCCTGCAGTCTCATGGAAGATCCCTCAGAGGGGGCAAGTGCTCCCCCAGCCTCTTTCCTGCCTCTCTTTCCCTGCTGCTCCACGGGGGAGTCTTTGTGCTTGAGAATTAAGAAAGTACCACATGGCTCATTTTGGTGTGGGCTTCCACTTGAAGTAAGGGAATGCCTGGCAGCAAAAGAGTGGCCATGGGGCTGGGCTCACCAAAGGGCAGCCTGCAGCCCACAGCCACCCTGAGCTTTGGTACAGAGTCTCCAGAGGACAGGGACAAGTTGGAGGAGCTGAGGAGAGGATGCTCTACCCCCACATCTCCTTCCTCTGCCCAGTCCCTTCCTCTCAGAAACCCTGAGAGTCCTCCCATGGAGGGATGTGTGGCAATGAATCTTTTACCACTGGCTTTGGAAATTACATGGACTGTGTGCCACAGCTCAGAGGGAAAGAAAGGGCAGCTGCCTTCAGGCTTTAGCCTTGGGCTAGGTTCTGTCTCTTGCCTTTGCTTTAAAGCCATGGGATTTTGTCTCTGGAGCTGTTGGGAGGGGTATTAGGGCATTTGCAAGACTCCTCTTGTAACCCATTTTACAGGGAAGTGGCTGTAACTATATTTGAAAGTGAACGTAGGAGACAAAAGAGAAATGTATATATGACATCACTGACTGAAATAAGAGTACATTGGATGTCTCTGTCAAGACTGGGATCACAAGTTCCGTTTCTCCTACAAGACTTGCTGAGGGGTGGTTATGCCTGCTGCAGGGCAGGGGCTGAAATCCCCACCTCTGTTGCACTTTGGGAAATGGCAAGACCTTGACATCATGTCTTCACCCTGGGTTCTGGTAGATGAACAAAACTAAAAAGTAATGCATTAGATTTTATAAAGTACTTCAAGTAGTAGTTTGGTGGCTTCCCCCCCCCCCCCCCTTTTTGCCCTTCGGGGGG